>VXAZ01001842.1:65799-78017 GCA_013399875.1 Gymnorhina tibicen | reverse complement strand
CCCGCCCCGGAGGGACGGCGCTGGGGTTAAAGTGGGACTGGGAGGAGCTGGAGCGGTCGGAGTGCGCGGGCTGCGTCACCCCGGCCTTCCTCGCCCTCAGCCACCATCCTCGCCCTCGGCACGGCCTCCTGCCCGCGCTCCGGCCCGCCGTGGGAGTCCTCGTCGTGCTCTGCCCCCTGCGGCCATCCTCGCCCTCACCTTGCATGATCTTCCTCACCAGGGTCATCCTCGCCCTCAGCTTCCTCCCGTGCTCGGCAGGGCTATCCTCACCACAGCCTTCCTCACCATGGCCGTCCTCACCTTCAGCACAGCTCCCCCCCGTGCTCGGCAGGGCCATCCTCACCAGGGTCATCCTCGCCCTCAGCACAGCTCCCTCCCGTGCTCGGCAGGGCCATCCTCACCACAGCCTTCCTCACCATGGCCGTCCTCACCTTCCTCACAGCCTTCCTCACCAGGGTCTTCCTCCTCCTCACCAGAGCCTGCCTTCACCGTGGCCAGCCTCTCCCTCAGCATGGTCTTCTTCCCTTCTTTATCTGCCTCACCGTGGTCTTCCTCATCGCGGCTTATCTCACTGCAGGCCTGTCTCACGCACAGGGCCTTCCTTGCCGTGGTCATCCTCACCATGATGACCTTTGCCGTGATGACCCCCACGGTGACAACCCTCCCCACGGCCTTCGTCCCCACAGTGACCCTCCCATGGTCTTCATCATGGTGGCTCGTGGACAGAGAGAGAGCTCCACACGTGCGATCGTTCCTAACCCCTTTATTTATTTATCAACCACTCGTTAGGGCCAGCAATCAATTAAAAACGCCGATGGACGCCTTCATCACCAGGTGATGCGGGCACGTCCTTGCGGCTCCCCTCAGGTGTGTCCCAGCCCGTGGGGGTGGCGATGGCGGGGCGGGAGGGGCAGGAGATGCCACCACCGGGGTGGCTGCAGGGATCCCAGCTGGGGGGTTTTCCCTCCCGGCTCCTCCACAGCCCGGGTTCCGGGGGCAGCGGATGGAGCGGACAAAGCTCCTCGTCCCTCCCCCGAGGCCGAGGCCACCTCAGACGGGCTCGGTCCCCTCCGGAGCCGTTCGGGATGGGCTTGTGCCGGCCACCACCGATCTCCAGCCGTGGATGTGGAGCCCAGACTTCTCCCCCGCTGGTGCCCCGGGCAAGCCCTGCCCGTGGGCTGTGGCAGGATCAGGGGCCGGGCGCGTCGGGCAGGATGCGGTGCCAGCGCTCCGACTCCAGCGGTGCCCGGGTGCACATGTCCCTCCAGTGCAGCATCCCGCTGCCGGGGGCGCCCGGCCCCACCTGGACACGGCCCAGCGCGGAGCCGCGGGTGTGGAGCCGGGCCTGGGGCAGGACAGGGCAGGGGGACACGGCTGGCGGCCTTCCCGTATCCCCAGAGGAGCCATCCCACCCCAGACACCTCCCGTGGGCAGCAGGAACCGGCTCCTGCGGGGGCTGAGCACAGGTGAGCCGGGCCACCTCCTCAGCCGTGGTCACCTCACCTGCATGACAATGAACTCCAGGGCCAGCTCGTGCTGCTGGATGTCCCCAGCAGGGATGCTGAAGAGGAAGGGCGAGTTCCACACGGGGTTGTAGCCGCTGCTGGACTTGGTCTCCTTGGTGTCGACGATGTGGCCGTCGTGGTAGAGGTGGATGATGACGTAGTGGCCTGCAAATGGAGACAAGAGCCCTGGGGAGAGGGAGCTGCTCTGGACACACCCAGGGAGGGAGGCTGGGAGTTCCCAAGTGGTGCCTGGGGGGCTGCAGGACCCCCGTGGGGCTCCGTGGAGCTGTGGGGAGAGCACAGAGCTCCTGAGGTTTCACCCACCCCTCCCCTGCTGAGAGCAGGGACCTGCAAAGCCCTCAGCTCACGTCCCTGCCCACATCCCGGGAGAGCCAGAGGTGACAGCAGCCAGCAGGACGGAAAGCCACATGCTGATTTCTGACCGTAAGTAAATATATCTCAAGAACTTTGGGGCCGTATTGGAGATGCCGAGATCTGAATTACGCTCCCTGTGCTCGTTTTCACACAGCCATAGAATCACAGAATGGTTTGGGCTGGAAGGGACCCCAAAGATCATCTCATTCCAACCCTCTCCCATGCGTGGAGACAGGAGTTTGAAAGGAGTAAGAGAATCCGCCGAGCAAAAGGAGGGGAAGGCATTCCCTGTGCCCACCCGGGCATCTCCTGGTCCCCGAGCCCTACGTGGGGCGCCCGGCACGCGGGAGAGCCGGCTCAGGGCCTCTGCCTTGCGGAGCAGCACCTTGATGCGCCCGGCCAGAGCCTGGTGCTGCAGCAGGAGGAGCAGCTGGCCCAGGGGTCTGGGAGGTGAGGAGAGGACGCTGCAGCTCAGCCCGTGGGCACTGCGCCACTGGAACGGGAGGGGAGAGCAGGAGGCGCCGTGAAACCTCCTCCGACCTCACCCAGTCCTTCCAGCCCGGCGATGCTCGGCCCCCAGCAAGGTCAGGGATGGGCAAGAATGAGTCAGGAAGGTGGGTTTGATGCCCACCATCACTGCAGGCATGGTGCCAGCTCTGCGTTTCCCCCTTCCAGCCCAGCACCCCCCGAGGATGAGGTGCGGAGCCCCGAATGAGGCACTGCCACATGGACACACCGCGGGGTACCTGGTGGTGCTGGCAGCAGGCTCTGCCTCTGCCCGTGCAGTTCCAGGGCTCTCCGATCAAGCAGAACTCAGCCTAAATACTAAAACCGCTGCCGTGCTGACCTTGCTGAGCTTGGTTTTGGTGCTCGCCAGCTCCCAGGAGTAGCTGGAGGGGGCCCGGGGGTCCCAGGAGGCCTCGGCGCAGGGGAACAGCACCTCGCCCACGAAGGACTCCTGGAGGCTCCGTGACCTGGCGTAGACAGCGAAGCGCAGGGTGCAGCTGCCCAGCTCCTCCGGGCCGCACGGGCCGAAGCGGCAGCGGCGCGGCTCCCGGCGGGCGGGGCGGAGGCTCCGGCGGCGCACGGACACGCGCCGGGACAGCGGCGGCCGCGGCACCAGCGCCACCTTGACGCGGGAGCCCCGGTGGCCCTGGGGCAGGTGCGACACGCCGAGGATGGTGACGGTGAGGGTGGCCTCGGGCAGGGAGTAGCACAGGTCGCAGTGGAGCCGGGGACGCTGCCCGGAGCCCGGTAGGGACCCCGGGCCGGGGGGGACCAGCGGGCTCCGCTCGCTGCAGAGGAGTTTGGTGCTGGCGATGGTGCGGCGGCGCTGGCACAGCCCCGCCAGCTGCGGGAGGAAGGGGAGGGTGGGCAGGGATGCTCTGCCGCGGGGCGAGCCCCCGCGGGATGCCGGCGGTGCCGGGGAAATCTCTTTGGCCCGGGCACCCGGCTCCTCTCCCGCCCCCTCCTCGCGGCGCTGCTGGATGGGCACCGGCACCGTCGCGGCGGGCAGAGCCGCCCCCAGCTCCACTCGCACCCGGCCGAGGGGGCGGCCCGGGCGCCGGCGGTGCCACCAGCACATGGCACAGCCCAGGAGGACGCCGAGGCAGAGCAGGGACAGCTCCGCGCCGAGGGACGCCTGCAGGTGCGCTGGGGAGAGAGAGAGAGATGGGCACCGTCAGCGGCCCGGTCTCACCGGGGCTGTGCCAGCGCGGCTCTCCCTGGGTGCTGCAGGACGTGGGTGCCCCCTCCCCCGGGACCCCCTCCCCGCTCTCTGTAAGCTGGGAGTGAGCTGGAACATCCCAAAGCCAGAAGCAGGGACAGGAGCTGGCGCGGCCGGCGCCGCGCTCGGGCAGCCTGACACGGGTTGGGGCTAAAACAAACCCGGCCTCACCCCGGGAGTGATAAGGGCCGTGGAAAGCGGGGAGTTATCAGCTCCGCTGCCGGGCTGACGCAGCTCGGGCACGATCAGCGGGCGTTCGTGGGGGCTCCGAGGGTGTGGAGGGGAGTGGGGGCACCTGCAAGGGGCGATTTGGGGTGTCCAGGCTGGATTCAAAGCGGCAGCGGCCCCTGAGGGGTGAGACAACCCAAGCGCCCAGGTCCCAAAAGAGGGGAACCCGCTCCCTGAGCTGTGCCCCTGTGGGTGATGACCTGGGCTTTGTCCCTCCCAGCAGGGATGCCCGCAGGGTTTTGGGCTCCCTGGAAGGATGGCATCCCCGCACACTGGGCATTTAGGGAGCAGGGAAGCAAGCTCCTGGACATCGGGGCTGAAGCTCCTTTGGAATTTAGTTCCTGGGTTTCAGAGCTGGCATCTGTGCGGCTGTGCTGGCAAAAACCTCCCTGTGCCCAGAGCTGGCATCGCCTCCGGCGCTGGAGCGAGGGATTAAGGAGAACAGGGCCGGGACAAAGCTGTGCCAGAGCCTGAGCCGGGTCCCGCGGTGGGATGGGGATGTCGGAAGGAGAAAAGCAGGCATTGTCTCACCCCGCGGGGCCGGGCCTCCCTGCCCAGGTGCCTTAATCCGCGCTGGGCTCACCCTTTGTTGTTTGTTCGGGAGCCAGGTCGTGGCCGGGATGAGCTGAATGGCGGCGTTTAGGGCGGGATGGAGGGAAGGGGCCAGAGTGGGAATTTGCCCGGAGGGATTATGTTCCAGCCCAAACAGCGCCTGCCGGTGCCCGCGGCCGTCCAGCCCCGGGAGAGCGAGCTGGGAGGGCCGGAGCGCGTCCAGCCCGGGCGCACGGACACGCGGGGATCCGCAGGGCTGGGGGTGGGGCTGTGCACCGGACCCTTGGGATGCCCACTTTGGGGTGCGGGGCTGCGCGGGATCCCGTGCAGGGACCAGCTCCGCCAGGCAGGGGCTGCAGGGCTTGGGGTGAGCACCACGGAGCCGCTCCTCGCCCGAGCCCAGGTGTGTGAGCACCCCGGGGCCGGCGGACAGCCCTGTCCAGCTGCCGCCGGACGAACCCCGCAGCGAGCCCCGCGGGAGGCGGTACCGGACCCCACCTTACCTGCTCCGGGCATCGGGGGAGTCCTCGAGCCGCCTCAGCCGCGCTCCCAGCGGGAAGGGCCGGGGCTGGGAGAAGCCGAGGCCGGGAGGGGTGGGCAGGACGGGAGGGGAGGTGGGGGAGAGGCTGGGATAGGCTGGGACCGGAGCCCGGCCGAGCCCGGCCGCCGTCCCCGTGCGCGGAGCTCGCCTGCGGCCGGGGGATGAGGGAAGGGCGGGCGGCAGGGGAGAGGTCCTGATTCCACGGGGTGAGTCCGGCGGGAGGATGAGGAAGGTCGCGGGCTCCGTCCCCTCCCCGGCACCCGGCCCACGCAGGCGGGCCCCCGGCCAAGGCAAATGCGGGCACGGGGCATCGGCACGGCTGGTACGGGAGGGACCGGGAACCGCTCCCCCCCGCCGCCCAACTGGTTCAATGACTGGAAAAACAGCGTCGGGCGCTGTGCAAACAGCGGAGCTGCGGGGAGGCTTTCACTGTGCTTTTTGTGGGGAGCAGGTGGTGACAGAGGAGGGATTTGGGAGATGGGTAAGGGACAGGGGCGGGGACAGCGCCGGCGACACCTGGGAAAGGAGATCCCGAGTGGTTCCCGTCAGGATCCAGCCTGGAAGCGCCATCGTTCCAGCGCGCAGGGGCCCAGCCCAGCTCCGAACTGGGAGCACGGGGCCCTGCAAGGACAGACCCCGGCCTCGGGGAGTATCCGGGAATTCCTCAAACTCAGGGAGCCAGGCGGGGGCACAAAGCAGGCGCGGGGGTCACGGTGTGAAGAGGTAGAAGTTTATTGGAATATAAACATTCAGATAACCTGTAAGATAGAAAAAACCCAACAACAACATATACAGACACTTGTTGGAAGGAGACGTTGAGGTATTTATCCACCGCCTAGGCTATCACATTTGTTTTTATTTACTTATTTTATTATTTTTTTTCTTTTTTAAATAGGTAAGAAAAACTAGTAGCAAGGCTGCTGCAGCTGTTTGGAGAGAACATCTGATCGCAGTCCCCTGGGAACGCGCCCGTGCAGCGGCCGAAAGGACTCGGTGTGACACGGGAGCCGAGCAGGCACACGCAGCCTCCCCCTCACCCCTCGCTCTGCGCCTTCCCCGCGGCCCCGGAGCAGGCTCGGGTTGCTTCTCCCAGCCTGGGCGCGCCGGAGGCTGCGCGGGGAGCGAGCTGGGGGCCGGCTGGGGGGTGTTTTTGGCTGCTCGCCGCCGAGCCCGCGGCTGGTGCGTGGAGCCGGGGGAGGATGGAGCAACGCCGCGACGCGGAGCGCTGCCCTCGGGAACGTCCTACTCGCAGCATCAAACCCTGAGTACTACACCGGGCTGGGGCGGCCCCCGCTCGGCCTCCCCCGCTCTGCTGCTGGTTTCCAGCACCCCGAACCCAAAGCCTGGCAGCTCAGCAGGAGACCCGCGGCTCAGGCTGCCGGGGCCAAAGCCAGGCTGAGGGAAAGGGTTAACTCTTCACAGTCTGGATGGTCCTTGTCGCCCCGGGCTGGGAAAGGACCAGTTTATTGTTGCAGCTTATTTAACTGAGGTATCTGTTACGCTTCCCGACCTGATTCTTTCCCTGAATTGGATACAAAACAATCTGTTAGTCCCTGGCTAGTTCCAGTCTAGGTTGAGTAAAGCTTATAAACATTAATACTCTAGTAGTGTCCAAGCAGTTCAGTGATTCGAGTGCCTTTCTGTGCAAGAAAACACAACGTTAGCAAGTGAGACAAAGCAACCCCACCCCGGAGCAGCCTCTGCTCCCCAGGGCCGGGGAGCAGAGCAGAGGGGAAAGCAGAAAGTGCCCCAGTCCCACTCAGAGGAAACAGCCCCAACCCCACCCCCGAACGAAATAAACAAAACGACCGAAAGAAAACAAAAAAAAAGGGGGGAAAAACCCAGCTGATCGAGTCCCAGAGGCTGGAAAACCCTCTGGGAGTCTGCGAGGATGAAATGCCGCGGAGCCCGCGGGGTCGGCCCGGCTTCCCCTGTCCCCGGGGAGGGCACCGCTCCCTCTGAAGGGACAGCCGGGAGCAGCATCCCTCTCAGGACATGTGCATTCCCACCTCCTGAGCCCCGAGAGTGCTCAGGGCCGCGGGGGCGGGACAGCCCCGGCCGCGGCGCAGGAAGCAGCGCGAGGCCGGAGCCCGGAGCCGGGAAAAGCCAGGCCAACAGACAGAGCCGAGAGCAGGGAGCACCGCCGCCCTCTTCCCCGCCGCCCTGCCGTGCACATGTCCTGGGACGATGCTGGGGCTCGGCTGCTGCCGGCCGGGAGGGCGGGGAAGCCGCTGCTCCTTCGCTCAGCCTTGTTTGAACCTGCTGTCTTTGGCGATCCGTTCAGAAGTGAGGACAGATAGAAGCAAACACAGAGTCAGCAAACCCACCTACTAAACCCCCAAGCGATAGGATATGCCAGTACTTCCTGAAGAGGTTAAAAAAACCAACCCAACACAAACAAAACCAACCCAACAACAAGTACATATCTGAGGTATTTCATCTGCTCAAAAAAACCTGACTTGGGCCTGGAGCACGGGAAGGACGTCACCGGGGCGGGAGGGATGGGAGGGACGTCGCCGGGGCGGGGGGAAGGCCAGAGGCACAGGCCAGAGGCACGAGGCCACCTGAGCGGCCGATTCACGCCGATTCATCCCCCGGCTGAGGGGCCGGGGAACCCCGGCTCTGCTTCCAGCCGGGGCTCCCAGGGAAAGGGCGAGGAAGGGCTGGATTCCTGTGCTCTGCTTCTCCACAGGAGGCCTCCCCTGCTCGGGTGCAGTTTGAGGGGGTTCGTCCAGAGCCCCAAATCGCCCGTGGGTCACGTTAACCACGGCCGGGTTCCATCAGCGCCCCCGATGCAGAGCTTCCAGAGCTGCTCCAGGGAGCCGGGACGCACCCCGGGGATGCTGCCACAGGGGCAGGGGGGCAGGACACGGAGCCCCGGCACGCCCAGGCTGCCAGCGTCGCTGGGTGAGCTCCTCAGGGGACACGGGACACTCAGGACTCGGCCGGACGGGAGGGGTGAGGCGGCACCAGCCAGGACCGAGCAGCAGATGGTGCCAAAATCGTGGCGAGGAGCAGGAAGGAGGCTCGGGAGCCTCCCGTGAGGACGCAGCAGGAAGGGACGCGAGCGGTTTGCCACGGGAGGACAGGGCCAGGCACCCCCCGGCTCTCAGGATTGTCAAAACACGGAGTTGTGGGTGGGAAGAGCCCTCGCGGCCCCTGGTTCCAGGATTCCAGGACTCCCTGCCCCAGCTCCGGCCCCTTCCCTGCCCTGGTGACGTCCCGGCCACGCCCGGACCCGCGGCCCCGGAGCCCATCCCTGATTGAGAAACGCCAGGTGTGCCCCCCCTCCACGGGAACACCGAAAACCCTGCGAGGAGGAGGAGGAGGAGGAGGAACAAAGAGCAAAAGGGAGGAAGGAAAGGGAGGGAACAAAGGAAAAAAGGCCGGACAGAGAGACGATGAAGGAAAACTCGCTGGCATGGAAAAGTTTCACCACCACCACCACCACCACCACCACCACCACCATCATCATCATCCTCCTGTTGCTGGCCGGCCACGAGAGCAGGTTCCTTGAGATGAGGTATCTGTGCACTCCCGCCCGGCTGCTCCGGAGCCGGCCGGGCTGGGACAGTGCCCGTCAGAGGGACCAGCTGGTGGAGGGCTCTGCGCCGGGCGTGCCCCGCGATGAGGTAGGGCTGGGGGAGCAGTGGGAGCTGCTGCTGCTGCTGCTGCTGCTGCTGCTGCACGAGCTCTGCGTGCCCGAGCCGGCCAGGAGCTGCACCACGGGCTTCTGGGCAAACAGCACCCCTGCGGGCACAGAGCGGGTCAGGGGCCGGCACGGCCGGGAGGAGGGAAGGCGTTCCCACCCCGAGGATCCCACCCCGGCAGGAGAGGCTGGGGGACGGGGCTCGGTCTGGCTCCAAGCCCGCTCCCGAGTCAGCGCTGGAGCCCGGCACAGGGACGCTGTCCCTACAGAACCAGGTCCCAAACCTTCGGAGCACGGAAGCAGCTCCCGGTGGGGTTGGGGTCAGGCAGAGCCAGGCCTCCTGCCCGGGATTTACCCAAGGCGTGACCTGCACCAGGGGAGCTGCTCCAGTGGAGCACAGGGCACAGCTCCCGCTGGCAAAGCCCTTCCTCGGAGAAGAGGGGCAATGCTCCTTCCTGCCAACGCTTCCACAGAGATTTCAAAACCCTTCCCTCAGATCTTCCAGCCCTAACGCCAAGGGAAGGGCGCTCACCCTGCCCAGCCCAGCGAAGCCAACAGGAATCGCCTCCTCCTGCTGCCGTTTGGCCGGGACCGCCCCCATGCCACCCGTCCTGAGCCCAGCGGGGCTCTCCCGTCCCCAGAGGGTCTCTCACCAGCGTAGGTGGTGCCGTTGATCTCCACGGACATGTTGATGCTGCCGATGCCGTTGGGGGACAGGTTCAGCGCCGCCGCCGCAGAGTCGCCCTTGTCTTGTCCCAGGAAGGGAGGGAGGCAGAGTCAGAGGGCAAGGTCCCACTCCTTAGAGGGTAAGATCCCATTCCCCGCGCTCCCCAGAGGTGAGCACAGCCCCCCTTTTGTCCCCTCTTTGCCAGGGAAGTGCCCACGCGATGGCTGCCCCATCCCTGGAAGTGCCCCAGGCCAGGCTGGACGGGGCTTGGAGCACCCCGGGATATGGGAAGCGTCCCTGCCCACGGCTTTGAGGTCCCTTCCCGCTCAAACCATTCCATGACAAGGCTACGGAGGTGCTGAAGTGCTTTGGTGAGGCTGGGAGCCCGCCGGCACTTGGAATTCTTTCCCTGAGGGCCAAATTCCCATTCCTCTCCCGAGGAAGGGCTGGGAGCACAGGAGGTGAGCCCGTATTTAACTCAGCTGGATTTTGGGTGGCTGGGAGCTGCTGCGGCTCGGCGTGCTCGGACTGCAGCAGCTCCAGCGGCCACTGGAGGGAGGGAAAACCCAGTGAGACTCCATGAAAACCGGGATTTTCCTCCATATCCTCGGCCTGGGCAGCGATGGGCAGCTCGGGGAGCACCGGCGCAGAGCAGGGCGTGAGCTTGCCGCCGTGTTCGAGGGCAGCTGAACACCAAACTCCTCCAGGGGCACCTGAACCTCCACGAGGGTGAGCCCGGATTTTGGGATTGCTCCTCCACGGAGGGCAGCAAGGCCACGGCCCCCTAAAAACTCCACATTATTAACTCCACTGAACCTAAATGCTGTTATCAAGCCGCGCTGTGCTTATCAGCAGCACCTCTCAGAGCGCCTCCCAAAGCTCCACCTGATTTTCGTGGTGTGGTGAGAAAAAAGGAGGGCAGGGAAGGCACGGCAGCCCTGCCCACAGCCAGCTCGCTAAGGCAGGAATCCCATCCCTGAATCCTCAGGGCCCAGCCCGTTCCTGTTTGTAGGGACTGCAGTTGTTCCCAGCGTTTGGATTTAGGAAGCTCAGGGTGAAAGCAAAGTGAGGAGAGAGGGAACGAACATTACTGGATAAAATCTGTGCTCCCTTTCACCGGCAGTTGTGGTTTGGACGTGAAATTCGGGTGGACGCAGAGCTGCCAGGAGCTGGGAATCCCAATCCCAGCTGCTGCTGCTGGGTCAGAGGGATCTGCTTTGACCTTTCCCATCTGTATCTGGGGCCAGGTACCTCCAACAGCAGCTCTTCCCTTTCTTGCAAGCCTTGTGCCTCCTCCCAAGCCTGCCATGAACGGGGGGCTGAGGCCTTTCATTCCCACGGACCAGAGGGCTTGGAGGAGGCAGCTGTTGGGGCTGGGGCTCTGCCCGCCCCTCATCAGCTCTGGGAGCCCCTCTAGCACAGCACTGACCTTTCCAGGGGGACTCCCTTCTCCCAAAGCGCTTCAGGACAGCATTTCCCAGGCCAGGAACGCTGCCTGGGTGTGACCTCCCAATCCAGCCCTGCCAGCAGCTCTGCTCTGCCCTGGGGCTGTGCAGGTGTGGGTGCAGAGCACCTGCCCCGCTCACAGCCCCGAGCGCATCCCAGTCCCCGGGAAAGGATTCCTAAAAGCTGGGCGTCCCTCCCAGGCTCCTGGACAGAGCTGTTGCCTCCACCCTCAGTTAACGGGGTGCAAGTTCTGTGGGGGTGGGAGTCTGTAAATCATCCAGAATTCCCTCGCAACTGGAATACCCTTAAAGGATCACCCGGAACTCCTTCACGGCTGAAATATCCGCTATAAATCACACAAATCGGGCCCTGAGCGACCTCCCGTGCTGGCCACGGGGCCACCAGTGCGGGGTGGGTTTGACCAGCTCGGAGCTTTGGGAACAGGGCAAAGCTCCTCCTGGATGCGGGCTGGATTTGGATGGGCCGGATAACGAACCCAGCGGGAAAACCCAACGAAAGCGCTTCGACACCTCCGTGCCGTGCCCTCTGCCCGGGATGATGCCCCGGCCCGCGCGTGCGGCGTTCCAGGCCCGGAGCCCTTCCCTCCCCGCCGCTTCCCGAGGATTTCCGCCCGCCGTGCCTCACCCTTGCCGTTGATTTTGATCTTCATGGGGATCTGCCGGGCCATGCTGAACAGGTTGCGCTGCAGCGCCTGCTGCACCAGCCGCTGCTCCTCCTCCGTCATCCGCGTCGCCTTCTTCTCCGGGGGCTCCCCCGCCTCCAGCCTCTCCCTCAGCTGCTCCAGCGTGGCCGTCCTGGCCGCCACGGCGGCCTGCTGGCCGGCCAGGCTCACCGGCACGGCGATGCGGTTCGGCATGGACACGGTCAGGGGCACGCCGTCACCTGGCCAAGGAGGGCTCGCTCAGCACCGCTCACCCCCGGCGCGTTCCCGACCCCCCGCTTCCCGCGTCCCGGTGGGCGACACGGACGCCACCGGCGCGGCCGGCGGCGGGAGGAGCTGACCTTTCCTGACGGCCGCGGCCGGCGACACCCGGGGGTTGCTGGTCCCGCTGCCCGGCGCCACGCCGATGATGGGGAAGCGGATTTTGGGGGGGGACAGCAGGGAAGGAGGCCCCGGCGTGGAGGGGGAGTAGCCGAACAGGGAGGAGCTGTAGCTGGGCCGCCGCCCCTCGCGCCGGTTGCCGTCGATGGCGGCCTGGAGCTCGGCCGGGGAGCTCAGCGACTTCTTCTCGCACTCGTAGGCGTAGAGGTACTTCATGTACCTGGGGAGAGGGACTCGGCTCAGCCGGCTCGTGCCTCCCGGGCCCTCGGCACAGCCGGGGCCGAAGCACGGCTCGGCCCGGGCTCGCTCGGTGTTTGTGGGGAAACGCACGATGGCCTCCTTCTGCTGCCACAGGGGCAGGGAAGAGCCACCCAGAACTCCCTCACTACTGACACAGCCTCTGCAAACCATCCAGAACTCCCTCACTACTGACACAGCCTCTGCAAACCATCCAGAACTCCCTCAC
>VXAZ01001842.1:46746-64836 GCA_013399875.1 Gymnorhina tibicen | reverse complement strand
ATTCCCTCACAACTGAAATATCATCTATAAACCATCCAGAATTCCCTCACAACTGAAATAGCATCTATAAACCATCCAGGATTCCCTCACAACTGAAATAGCATCTATAAACCATCCAGGATTCCCTCACAGCTGAAACACCCTCTATAAACCATCCAGGATTCCCTCACAACTGACAACCTAAAATCCCAAGAACCAAGATCTCGGACCACCACACTTAGTCCAAGGAGTTTTGAGGAATTACCCCTGCCCGAGGCATTTGCAGTGAGCAGCACCAAACCCTACCCCTGTGGGAGCGGTGAGGGCTCTAAAAACCCCCCAAAAAGCTGAGTGTCCGTGAGAGCTGGGAGCGCATTCCCAGGGCCCAGCCCCGCTGAGGCACAGCTTCACCCTGCTCAGTTTTGCAGGGATTTCACTTCCACCGCTCTTTTCCCTCTGCTTATCCCACCTTTTCCTTCCCTAACCCCGCGCTGCCGGCAGGAAGGAGGTGCCGAATTCCCGGTTCCCGGCGCTAACAAACCCCAAGAGCTCTTCGGGGGCAGCCAGGCCCCCGAGGGAGGGGCGGGAGCCGGGAATTCCAGGCCGGAGCCGGGGATATCCCGGGCCTCCCCGACTCACTGGGTGCGCAGGGTGAAGGCGGCGCTGGTGATGGAGGTGGGCAGGTTAAGGCCTTTGGTGATCTCCCTCCAGATCTTCTTGTTGATGATCTCCACCAGGCCGCCCTTCTCGGTCACCAGCTTGTAGAGCATGTAGAGGTCCAGGATCTGCTTGGCCATGATGGGGATCCGGTTGATGGGAGTTCCTGCGGGAGAGAAGGGGAGCGCGGGGAGGAGGGGGTCAGGGAGGGCACGGGCAGCTCAGGGAGACCCGTCTCTCTCCCAGCGAGATATATATCCATTTATATCCATTTATATCCATTTATATCCATTCAGGGGGTTTGCAGCCCGGCTCGAGGCCTCTCCGAGGATGGGTGAATGAGGCGGGGAAGAGCGGCCACAGGGCACGGCCTTGCCGTGGAAAATCCTTTCCTGTGGGCAAAGGGAACGACCGGGCCCGTAAAAACCTGCGGCTCCCGAAATAGAAAGAGGGGAAGTTGGGACTATTGAATGCGAGGCACAAAGGGATCGGTTTTATGAGCTCGGATAAAAATCCTGGCTGTGCTCGGGGAGGGGCTGAGCAGCTTTCCCAGGATGTGCTGTGCTGTTCGCCTGGGAACAGCAGAACCAAGGGAATCAGCACCAGAGAACGTCTCTCCCCCACGGAGACGCAATTCCATCCTCCCTCGCGCTTGGAACAACCTGGAGAGGTAAATAAAGGCTGCTCCTTCCCCTGCTCACACGGAGCTTCCAGCCTCCCACTCCTTTTCCCTGAACGTGCTCCCAAACAGTTCCCTGACGAGGCCAGGGCAGCTCTGAGCATCCCAAACCCGGGTCCTGCTCCATCCTTCCCGCTCAGTTTCGTCGTGTTTCGGGTTTAACACGGAGCAAAACCCAACTTTTAACCTGTCAGCGCCCCTTCGGCACCTCCTGAAAGCGCTAAAAGCCCAAACCAACGAGACTTAGGCACGGGGAGGAAGAGGGAATAAAAAAAAGCCGATGTGGCAGAGCTTTTATCTGGCCTGGGAAACTGTGTCCCGGATCAAAGGGCCGCCCGGCCCAGGGCAGCATCCTGTCCCCACAATGGGCAGCCCCGGCCTGGCAGGAAGGCCTGGGAAGGGGGGTAGGGGACAACTGCGGAATCCCCGGCCCCGGGGGAGGCCGGTGCCACCCCGGCTCCCCCCGGCAGAGCCGTTTATGGCCCTTATAAACGGGTTTACGCCGTGCGCTGAAAGGAGCCCGGCCCTGCAGATGTCCTCGTTATCCGTCCCAGGGGGGTTTTTCCCCCTGCCTTTTCTCCGGGAAGC
Source organism: Gymnorhina tibicen (assembly GCA_013399875.1). Classification (NCBI taxonomy): domain Eukaryota; kingdom Metazoa; phylum Chordata; class Aves; order Passeriformes; family Artamidae; genus Gymnorhina; species Gymnorhina tibicen. The sequence continues at coordinate 62,933 of VXAZ01001842.1, read as the reverse complement.
CTGTTAGGGGTTAGCTCGCCGTGCCGGTTCCCCCAGGGTAATGGGGTGCCGGACAGAACAGCCCGCTCCTGCAGCTGTAACGGGCTGAGAACCCCGCCGATCCAAAGCCTCCGGGAGCGGCTCCATCGCGTTTATATCCGTTTGTACCTTCCCTCGCCCCAGCAGCCCTGCCCTGCCCTGCCCACGGAGCAGCGATCCCACGGCCTGCAGCTCGTCCCCTGCCTGACTGCAGGGGCACGCATCCCGCAGGGGGAACTCCAAACCCCTCCGAACCCGCCGTGGCTCCGCCCCGCAAATCCTGGGGTTGCTGCGGTTTTTCCCGAGGCTCCGTTTTGTGCCGGGGCGCTGCGGCAGCCCGGGAGCAGGGTGGGAGCAGGGTGGCAGCGGCGCGGGATGCGCCGGGAACCAGGGAATGAGCGGGTTACCGGCCCCGAGCCGTCGCTCATCAGCCGAGCCGGGCAGCTGCAGGGAAAACAGGGAAATGTCTCCTTCCAAAGGCTCCAGGAAGAGCCAGGGCTGGGGTTCACACCCCAAAAAGCCCCTTTTTTGTCAGTAATTAACGAGAGCAGCAAAGCCTCTGCTCGGCCGGGGGGGCGGGGGGATGAAGCCCCTCTCCCCCCACCCGAGTTTCCCCAGTCCGATTTAGGGAACAGCATTACCTTGTCCAGCAGGGACTTTCATCCAGCTCTCCTCCAGATGGAGAGGGAAAGGGGAGGGCCGTGGATAAGCAAAGCGGCTGCTCACGCAGAAGCATCAACAAATACCTGCCCTTGAACGTGCTGCATCTCCCCCAAGCACAGCTTCCCCTGCTCCAGCCTGCCCCGGGAGCACACCCAGGTTCTCCCTCCGGATTCACCCGCGCCCGTGGGGAACAAGGGCTGAGCGCTCCCAGGGAGCTGCTCCCAGCTGGAGCAGGAGCAGCGGAGAGCTCTGACCTCCCCGAGGCACCTCGGCACCCCTCGGGCACCTTCCCTCCCTCAGCTTCGCTTTCAAACAGGGCCGCGGTGCCCTGGAATTCCATTTAGGAACGGCTAAATCGGGATTGGTATCGAAACACGCATCGATAAACTCAGCTAAACGTGGTTATACAGAGAATACAAATTTATCCACCGAGACACAACCTCGGGTTTGGGTTTGCCCCGCATAAAATTTCTTTGTACACCTGGGAAGCTCTCCAGGACTGCTCCCACCCTTCTCCCGGGAGCTGGAACAATTCCATTTTCCACGCTTTCCTACGGCCCTGCCCCAAGCACCGCCCCGCGGATCCAGCAGGGAGAGAGCCGGGGTTCGGTCCCGGTGAATTCCCGGTGTTTTCCAGAGGGATTGGTGCCCTCTCCTCCCCCAGCCCTGCCAAGGAAGGCGATAAAGCCTTTATTGGAAGCCCCCAGCGCCCTGACAGGAAGGGCTGAAAGCCGAGAGCCCTGGGCCCAGCGGATCCTGTCCCTGTCAGGGGCCATGATGGATTACTGTCATCTGGCAGCACCAGGATTAATGATCCCGGGGTCAGGGGGCAGAATTCCAGAGGGAAAGGTCAGCAGCCGGGGGCACAGCGCAGGACTTGTTGCCTTTTGATGGCAAACTCATTTTACTGTACTTCCAGCCTCCCGCCCCGAGCCCTGCCCGCCTCCGACAGGCAGAGGAAGATCCTCCTCTCCCAGCTCTCCTGGAAAACAACTTTTCCCCCCTTTCAGCAGAACCCCGGCTCCCTAACCGGGCCCATCCCAGCCCAGCGAGGGGCACGAGGAGCCTGTTCCCACTGGGAAAGGGCAGAGCTGACAAACACGGACGGGGAAAGCAGAGCCACCCCACAGCCCGCGGGTGTTCTGAGGAGAGACGCAGCCACAACCCCGACTCCTGGAATAAAGGGTTTCCCTGGAGCAAGGCTCCACAAACATCTCCGGCCTTTGAGGGAATTCCTCCCCTTCCAAAGCCTCCTCTGTTCCAGGCGGGCGGATCGGGAGCCTCGGGGGCTCCTCCGGAGAGGCCTCGGCGTCCCCTCTGTCCCCTGCTCGGAAAAGCCGCTGGGTTTGCAGCCTCCCGGAGCTCCCAAAGGGGCTGGGAGCCCCAGGAAAGCCTGGAAGGGCTGGGTGTAGCCGGGAAGCAGCTCCTGGGGAAGGGGGTCTGGCGGAGCCACGGCACACAGAGGCTCCGCTCAGCCCATCCAACACCACCCCAAAGGGGCTTGGTTTCCCTCTTCTTAGCCAGAATTTGCGGTCAGACCTCCTGACCTGGAGGTGCGGGCCGAGGAAAAGCTGCCCCAAAGGCGGGGGTTTGAGCCACGCTCCGGGGAATTTTAGGGGTTTGCTCGGCTTTCCACGCCGGACATTCCCCGCCGAGGGCCGCTCTCCCCACACGCAGGGGTTCCCCCACCACCCGGCAGCCGAAGCCACGGCTTGTCCTGCACAAAGGGCCCTTAATCACACCCAGCCCGCAGCTCTGCCTCCCCAGTCACCTCCCACTCTCCCTATCCGATTTCCTCGCAGGAGTGTCCATTTTAGAGCAAGGAACAAAGGAGGGGAGAATCCCGAGCGTTCCTTCAGCAGAGCAACGTTCAAATTTTAACAAAATGTGCTCTGGAGTGAACGACAGGCTCGGGAGAGCCCGTTTGGAAGCCACAACCTGTAACAGGTAAACAAAAAGCTGCTCTTCCCACTCCAAATATGCTCGGAGGAGAAGGTGTACCAGGCAGCCAAAAGGAACAGGTTTTCCCCGGGAAACTGGGAAAGCCCACAGTGATTTAAAATAACACCGAGCCAAATCCTGAGGAGAACAGAACTTGGTGTTTCTTTGAAGGGAGGCAGAGCAGTTCCGTGGGGTGTGTGATCTCCCAGCTAAACAGAGGGAAAATTCGTTTCACAGCAGCGAATCAGCCCGGCCCCTGCGCTGCCTCAGCTCCTGGTTTGCCCAAACCCCTCTCCAAGGACAAATCCTGCCTGGTTCGGGGGTTCAGCCCCAGTTTTGGGGGGTTTGGCTCTCCAGAGCTGGGATAAAAAGCCCCTGGGGTCTGCTCCTTCAGCACCACAGCTGACCAGGCCTGTCCAGGTGGGGCATTCCCACCATTCCCACCTCCCAAACTGGATGTCAGCACCTGATCCGGGAGCCCGCAGCCCATTAGAGCCGATCCAGCGGGAGCCGGGCTGGGGGGTGATCAATCAGCCTCGCTGCGACAGGAGGCCGCCTCTTATCTGCTGCCCTTCCTAGGGGCTGCCCTTATCAGATTGCACGGCCTGATGGGCACCGGTGCCCGGACACGGGCCCTGAGCCTGCCCTGGAGCGGGCATCCCATGGGGAGCCGTGGCTCCTGGAGCGGGCATCCCATGGAGAGCTGCAATCCCTGATCCTGCCCTGGAACGGGGATCCCATGGAAAGCTGCAGTCCCTGGAACAGGGATCCCATGGANTCCTGGAGCGGGCATCCCATGGGGAGCCGTGGCTCCCGGAACGGGCATCCCATGGACAGCCATCCCATGGAGAGCTGCAATCCCTGAGCCTGCCCCGGAACGGGCATCCCATGGAGAGCTGTGGCTCCTGGAATGGGCATCCCATGGGGAGCCGTGGCTCCTGGAGCGGGCATCCCATGGAGAGCTGCAATCCCTGAGCCCGCCCTGGAACGGGGATCCCATGCAGAGCTGCAATCCCTGGAACAGGGAGGCCATGGAGAGCTGCAATCCCTGGAACAGGGATCCCATGGAGAGCTGCAATCCCAGGAACAGGGATCCCATGCAGAGCTGCAATCCCAGGAACGGGGATCCCATGCAGAGCTGCAATCCCAGGAACGGGGATCCCATGCAGAGCTGCTCTCCCAGCCCAGCTGGGCCCAGTCCGTTCCCTGGCACCAATTCCTCTGGCAGACGCAGAACCCCTGCCTGCAGCTTTCCCGCACGCATGGCCTCGGGAAAACAGGGATAAGCTCCCCTTCTCCAGGCAGGGAGGGGCAGCGACACCCCCGGGAAAACAGGGATAAGCTCCCCTTCTCCAGGCAGGGAGGGGCAGCGACACCCCCGGGTATCTGCAGGGTCACCCCAGCACCGGGCCGCCTCCGCTGCTGCTCCTTATCAGCTGATAAGCGATGCTGGGTTTGAGGGGGAAGGCCCAGTACCAAAAGGGAGCCGGGAGGAGCAGGATTCCGGACACAAATGCCCACTTTGGGAAACCACGGCACAGGGAAGTGAGCGCACAGCCCCTCTGACCCCGTCACTCAGCTCTGAGCACCCAGACCCGGACTGGGATCCTCGGGTACGGCAGGAATCACCCGGACCAGCCACACATAGGGGGATGCAAAGCAACGCCATCCCATAATTCCCGATTCGTTCCCTTTAACTCGGGCCTGCCCCGTTTCCAGCCAGGCACCCTTCACCCCGACTAAACCTAAACCAAAGCTCCTCTAAGCCAGGACCAGGCCAGCTCCTCGCTCTGTTTTCCCATTAATTACTTCCAACGTGGTTTTTCCTTGGAGCTAAAGCAACATCCCCTCTCATCCACCATGTCCAGCTGCTTAAAGGGATAATTAATGATTTGATTTCAACGTTTACTTTCCCAGAAAAGACTTTTTTTTTTTTTCCTTTTTAGATCTTTCCAAAGGGAAGGTTCCAGGCTTTTCCCAAATTAAGAGAAAAAAATAAATTCTCCTGTCTGCCTGCAAGGAATGTTTTGCTTTATAAAAAAAAAAAAAGTGGGGAGAAAGTTTGGGTTTTATGGGAAGGAGCTGGAATTTGCAGGTAAACTCCCCCAAAATACCAACTGATGGATCTGGTGGAGGCTTTTGGTCGCCTGGATGAGCCAGGCATTCCCTGGAGGAGATTTTGGGACGCTGCATCCCCAGAGGAGCTGGACTCGCATCGTCTGGAGACCCCGAGCGCTCGGCTTTGCGCCTGTTCCCATCCCACCACCACTTCCAGGGGCGTAGGTACAGGGAACGGTGGATTCCCTGGTCTGAAAGGCTCCAGCAGAAAGCAGGAATGTAAACCAGGACGGCAGCTCCCTCAGCAAATTAAGGAAAAACCCGTTCTTTCCAACAGTACAAGGGAAAACCCTAAAACATCTCCTGGATTCCCCCTGCACAAGGCACCAGCTCCCCCCACTCTGGGTCGGAACAGGCGCCCAGGGAGGCTCTTCAGGGAGAACAGGAGGCAGCTGTGCTCAAATCCAAGGGTTTGGCAGGGAAAACGCCTCCCCTGGCTCTTTGGGACCATCCAGGAGACAGCTCCGCAGTGCTCCGGGGGGGATTTTCCACGCAGAGCAGCTTGGGGCAGCACAGGGACCAGGGCAAAGGATGGGATTTGTGCCCACCGACGTCCCGCTGGAGAGCACTGCTTAACTCCAGGTTCTGTGAGCGTTTCCCAAAGGCACGGACACGGCAGCTTCCCCGGGAAGGGGCCTTTCCCAGCCCACCCCGGAGCTCTGCCCCACTGGGATGGCCGGCACGGATCCTTCCGGGCACGGGACGATCCCTCCGCTCCACAGGGGAAGGTGCCGAGGGAATGAAGTTGCCCCTCTACCGACATCCCAGCTGTCTGAGCCACGGAAAAGATGTGGGAACACAAGGTTATCCCGAGTTGTTGGGATGGAGGCACTCAGGGCACTCACTGCCCGCATGTCCTGAGAGATGGGGGGGAACAAATCCAGGGAATGCTCAGTCCGTGTCCTTGGAAACGCCCCGAACCCCAAAACTGCCCACAGAGCAGTTCCTCCTGTGTGCAATGGGGACACAGGCAGCCCGTCCTGGAAGGGACAAGGCGGGGACAGGCAGCCCATCCTGGAAGGGACAAGGGGGACACAGGCAGCCTGTCCTGGAAGGGACAAGGGGGACACAGCCAGCCCGTCCTGGAAGGGACAAGGGGGACACAGCCAGCCCGCCCTGGAAGGGACAAGGGGGACACAGCCAGCCCGTCCTGGAAGGGACAAGGGGGACACAGCCAGCCTGCCCTGGCAGAGGGCAACAGGGACAATGGGGACACAGGCAGCCTGCCCTGGCAGAGGGCAACAGGGACAATGGGGACACAGCCAGCCTGCCCTGGCAGAGGGCAACAGGGACACGCGTCCTGCTCTGCCCCAGCCCCGCTGTGCCGCCCTCCCTCTGCCCATCTGCCCCTTCCTCTCGGCGGCACGTCCCAGGAATAAAACCCCACAAAGGCCGCTTCCAGCCTCCCCGTGCCGTCCCCTTCCCCCTCGATGGCTCGCAGCTGCGGGGGACAGCCCGCTGCGCCGGGGCTCGCACATTTGATGTGCATTAGGGCCGTGTCATGGCTGCCCCTTCCCGGGGGCATTCCCGAAGCGGCCCGGCCAGCCCAGCCTTTTCATCCCTCCTCGGCGGCTCCTGTGAAATCTCCCATTTATCTCTCCCACCGGGCCGGGCTCGGCGTCTGCCGGCAAATCCCGGTTTTTACGGCGGGGGTGTTTTATTGGCAGAGCTGCTCGCCGGCCCCTCGGACACGAGGTGCAAATTGAGCGGCTCTTCACACGTCCCGGCTAAAAACCGCTTTGCTCTCGGCAGCGAGGAGCCGCTTCTGGGGGTTCTTTGGGAACAAGGCAGCCCTTCAGCCTCGGACTGGGACGTTTGTCAGCGCGTGGAGCACGGGCAGGAGAAGTGAAGCCCGAGCCCTTACCGTTATCCCAGGACGGCTCCCAAAACAGCCACAGTGGGATGGCCACCCGCTCCCTGCCACCCAAAAACCTGGGAAGAGCAGGAACGGGAAAAAACGGGCACAGAGCTGCTAAAAAAATCCATGCCAGGTGAGAACATTCCCTCTGCAGGAAGGCACAGCAGCTCGGATCAAGGACGGAGGAGAAGCCACCTCCCGCAGCTCAACACACACTGCCCAGTCTTCCCATCAGCCTGAAGAGACTGGGCTCCCCGAATTCCCCAAATCCAAACATTCCCAGCCTCTCTCAGCATCCTCACGGATGCTGAGCTCTTCCCTTTCATCGCCAGCCTTGCGGCAGGCAGGAAAACAAGGGAGCCTCCAGCAAACAAGAGCCCAGCTGACGAAAAGCTGCGCTCCTCCAGCTGGTGACCGGCTCAGCCCCGGCCCCGGGAGCGTGCTCGTGATCAATAATTAACAGGGAAAGAGGAAGGAGACACTGGAGCAGGGAGCAGATTTCTCTGCAGGCGGCTCGGGGCGTCCCTCGCTGCCAACCACGCCCCGCAGCTCGAGCGTAACAGCCGCGGGAGAGGGGAAACCCGCGCGGGGAGAGGGATGGGGGACGCGAGGGGCAGCGCTGGGGCGCCGCTCGGGACCGGCCTCGCGGAGGGATGGAGCTGGAGGGGCAGGGCTGGCAGCCGGGGACAGCAGCAGGGCGGGTGGGTGACACCAGAGCTGACGCAGATCCGCACCCAGGATTCCCGGCCGGAGAGCGGCACGCCGGGAACCCCCGGGAAAAGGGCCCTGGGATCCGCAGGGCACGGGCGGCAGCGGCGCTGGCTCGGAAGGCGAAGGAATTAAGCTACAGGGCGGATTTTCCCTGCTGCTCTCCTCGTCTCCCGAGGGAAACGCCCCGAGTTTTAGCTCTGCTCTCCCACCTGATCCGCAGGTTCAAGGCTTGGATTTGTTCTTTCAGCCTCAGGAGGGAAGAGTCCCCTCCCCTGCCCTGTTTTACTCGTGGAGTTCACACTCACCCCTCTTCTGCATGAAGATGAAGAGGTCGTCCAGGAATTCCTTCCGCTCGGGATCGCTGTCCAGTTCATAGAGCTGGGGGGGGAACGAACCAAAATGAGGACACGAATCCACAGGGAGACAGAAAATGAAGGGATTCTGGCTTCTCCCAGGGCGGTGTTTGCACTGCAGGGTGAAAGGAAAGCCCAGGGAGAGGGGAAGCACGGAGAGGCTCCTCAGGAACTCGGTGGCCACGGCTGTGACAGGCACAGCTCGTTCAGCCCCTCAGGAACTCACCCAGGCACAAAGCCTGGCATCCTGAAGGGATTCCCAGAGTCACTCAGGCTGGGAAAGATCCCCAGGATGATCAGAGCCAACCTTCGCCTCAGCTACTGGGACAGAGCAGCGTCTGAAGCCACCTGGAAGCGAAGGGACGGAAGCGTCGGAGATGAGCTGGGGAGGACGAGGACACGGCCAGAAGGGAGGTGACAGCGGTTCGGGACAGAGCAGTGGCACCTTCGGGGCACCTTTGGGGGGTCAAACTTCTTGGCAGCTTCTCCTGCACTCCCAGCTCCCTCCCTCAGGGACTGCCACCCAAGTGCCAAAGCCCCGGCGGGAGGAGATGAAAGGACAGAGCGTCCCCGGGTGCCTGGCAGTGCCTCCAAACACACCAAAAGCCCTCAGAAATACCAGAAACCGGCCCACAGTCAATCTGCTGTGGGAATAATTTTTACCAGAAGGCTTGAAACCCCCCCCAAATAATTAAAATCAAGTTCCCCCGGCAGTGCTTCCCAAAAGAGAGGGGCTGTGCGTGAGTGTTATCCCTGGGTTTTCCAGAGGGGCCGGGCACAAGTGCCACCCTAGAGCCACTGCTGGGATGGCAAAATCCAACCCGCGCCTCTCAGGAGCCCCGAGAGGCCAGGAAGGGACAGGCTGGAGCCAGGCTCTCCCTGAGATCCAGGGGGACACACAACAAGGCAGCGCTGGACGAGAGGAATTCAATTCCTTCCCCCGGAACATCCCTGTGCCGCTCCACGGGGATTTTGGTTTGCTGGATTGAGCTCCTCTCGTGGAGCAGCTCAACAGAACGGCCAAGAATCCTCGGGAATTCTGAATTTCAGCCTCTCTGCGGGCACTGCCATCGCTTGGTGTTCATCTGGTCCAAAAAAGAGGGGTTTTGGGGCTGAGTTCCTGGGGAACTCTGGGAAGAGCAGAGCCATCAAGAGCGAGCTGCCTTGGTTTAAACTGAATTCCTCCAGCTGCTGTGACACATCCAAATCCCACAGAGGGAAAACGTTCTTCTCCCAGCTGCAGAAAGCCTGGACTAAAGTTTCTCAGTGTCCAAAGTCCGGCTGTTAATTCTCAGTTCAAATTATATCCCAGTGCAAGGCAACAAACCAGCCCCGCAAATTCCTGCGGTTTTCCCACCAATTCCCAGGGTTTTCCCACCAATTCCCTGCGGCGAGGGCTCCGCGGGCACCCTCTGCCCCACGGATCAGGGTGAGACCTCCCCAAATCCCCCCGTTCCCCAAGTGCCCGTGCCCAGACCGACCTTGGCAAAGTCTCGGGAGATTTCCCTTCCCCGGCATCCGTCGCCTTCGTCGCTCCAGGTCACGCCGCCGTTCTGGGGAGGGAAAAACAGGGGAGGATGGGAAGATTCCCGAGGAAAGGCTGCGGGGACAGCTCCAGGAGGTTTGGGAACGTGCCTTTTTAGGCACAAACACATGGAAAAGCAGCTGCTGGCTCGGCCCAAGGTGACAAGAAAGGTGTGTGTGGGGGGGGGGGATTTGTGCTTTTGTCACCATTTCTTGGGATCTCTCCCACAAAATGGGAATTTTTCACCTCCCATTTCACCTCCCAGCCACACTCCTCCCCCCTCCTGAGGAGCAGGATGCCAACTCCTCCGTGGCTCTGCTGGAATGAGGTCCAGCACCTCAGAGGTGCTGCTCTTGCTCCCTGCGTCCATCTTTTTTCCGAGGGCACGTCCCGGAGCCGCCGGTGAGAGGTGCCACCCGTCCTTCCCGTTCTGCAGGTGACACCTGGGAGAGCCCTGCCACACTCCCCACGCTCCCCTAAAAAGCCAGGAGCAGAAGGAGGGGAATAATCCCTCTGGAAAGCTGCTTGCCAGCCCAGGCACCCTGACTCCCGGGAGGATGTGGATTTTCCCCGGAGAAATGGAAAGCTCGGCTTTGCTGGATTAAGGCTCATTAAAAGGATTAGTCTGGCCAGGCCCTATCCCACTCGGGAAACGGGCATCCTGGAATGGTCAGCATGGGCTGGAAGCCAGCAGCTCCAGCTGTAGGGAAGGCCAGGAGGATCCCGAAATAAACCCAAGCATCCCGAAAACACCAACTCCACGACAATCCCAGTCCAGCGCGTGCTGGGAAAAGGAAGGGAGAGGCAAATCCACCCCGCCAAACTCGTGGAGAGAAAAGGTCCCAGCACCCCCAAAAGCACTCCCCGGGAATTCCGGAGGTGCCCCAGTACCCGAAATGCCGGAGCCATCGAATCGGGAAGGTGGAGAGCTCTGGCCGGGGCCGGGCACGGCTCCGTCCCCGCTCCCGAGGCCCGGGGTGAGCTCCCTAATGCCCGCTGATTTGGTTTGAGCCAGTAATTCCTGCTGGAAAGTCAATTAGCCAGCGAGTGCCGCCGAGCGGGAGATATTTAATTTCGGGGGATTATCGCCACTGCTGTTGTGTCAGCTGCTTGCTGCGGCCGATCAATCCCCAGCCCTCTCCAGCCAGGGATCCCGGGGCTGCTCACGCGGGGATCCAGCCCGCTCTCCTCTCTCTCTGCAGCAGAGATTAAACCCACAGATTTTTGGCTAATTATGGAAGCACCCAGTTGCTCCTAAAACCCCGCTGGGATCAAACCTATGGGAGAGTCAGAAGGAGACGCAGCGGAAGGAAAAGGAGGCAGTGGGGATTTCCCACCCTGGACTTTCCGCACTCCAAGGCTCAGGGATTTGGGAAGGTTCAGCTTTCTGAGCCTTTCCTTCGGCTGCTCCCTTCCCAAGTCTGCACCTGGGTACAAATCCAGAGGGCAGAACTTGCTTCCAGAGGGAATCCTGGTCGTGCTGAGAGCTTATTCCGCTACATTTGAGGGCAGGGATGAGAAAGAAGAGGAGTGAAAGGAGACAATTCTCTCCTGCTGGTGGGTCTGAACTTGGGATAATTCCCAGGAATAAAACTTTTCAAGGACTCAAAGACCCCTTAAAAGCCAGACAGAACACGTCTGGCTCGTTCCCTGTGAGGAAAAAGGGCGCTTAGACAAGAACGGCGGAGGACAAGCCGAGTAAACCCATCCCGCTTCCCACAGCTCCTCCCTGGGATCTCCCCCACAGCTCCCCGGGAAAAGGAGCTTACGGGGAGCTGAGGCCACCGGGGTTTGGCCATATGTCCCCCCCGCCAGCAGGGAGGGACGGCCCTCACCCGGCGTGACACCGCGTGTCCCCAGCCGGGGGGCTCCGGGCAGCTGGGAGGCTCGAGGGCCGCTTCCCGCTGCCAGGGGATAAGGACAGGGCTCCTCGCCCAGCCTGGAGCAGGGCTGGGGTGTGGGGATGGGGCAGAGCACGGAATCAGGCCGTGTTTATCCACGGAGCAGCCCCTTTCCCAGGCCCGGCCTGCGGTCCCGAGGGAATTACTCCTCTCACCGCAACCTCGGGGCTGTGCCGAGGCCCCAGACACCGGCAGCGATCCCGGCGGAGACTCCAGCGTGGGGGATGCACAGGGAACTCCCCTCTGCCCGGCCGGAGAGCCGGGCATGAGCTTGGCACCCAGCTTCGACACTGTTCCTGCTCGGAAAACAAAGTTCCCCCTCCGCGGGAAGGGCGGGAGAATCGATACATCCCACAGGGATCGATACATCCCACAGGGATCGATACATCCCACAGGGAGCTGCAGAGCTTTGGAGAAGCCAGGCAGGAACTGCAGGAAGGAGCTCAGGGAGGCAGGGAATTCCCTGGGGAGAGCCCTGCCAGTCCCTCCTGCATCCTCCGAATCCAGGGAATTGGCCGGGGTGTGACAGCAGCCCTCGCGGTGCCTCGGGCAGGGATTTCCCACAGGAAAAGGTGCTGGAAGTGGCTCTGGATGTGCCCGAAGCTCGGATGCGGAGGCTGGGAGGGGAGGCTGAGGGGCTGGGAAGGGCTGCCCGCCTCACCAGGCTGCTGGCAGAGCCTGGAGCCCTCCCTGTGCCACCTCACAGCCCTCCCTGTGCCACCTCGGACACCTCACAGCCGTCCCTGTGCCACCTCGGAGCCCTCCCTGTGCCACCTCGGACACCTCGGAGCCCTCCCTGTGCCACCTCGGACACCTCACAGCCGTCCCTGTGCCACCTCGGAGCCCTCCCTGTGCCACCTCGGACACCTCGGAGCCCTCCCTGTGCCACCTCGGACACCTCACAGCCGTCCCTGTGCCACCTCGGAGCCACCGGAGCCCCCCCGGCTGCCCCTCCCCAGGAAGCTTCAGCAGCAATTATATCCAGCCCTATTTTGGGATTACTCCCTAGCCACCTGGAATATCTGATTAGAGGGGAGCTCAGATGTCCAGAGCGATTTCGGTTGGCGATCCCAGGCCGGAGCTAAGCCCGAGGTGCCGAGCGGACGGAGGAGGAGACACAAACACCTTCCAGACCAGGGGAACTGGAACTGGTGCCGCGAAACCCGGGCTCCTCCTGCGCCTCCTCACTTCGGACAGAGGTTTTAGGCCGGGAATCTGCTGGAATACCCACCTAGGGATGAGGCTGAAGGTCCAAGGAAACCCCTCCCCTGCCCCGTGGGTTGAGTCAATGAAAAGGGACGGGGGGGCAGCAATTTCAGGATTACCAGGGAATCCACAGAAATTCCTTCTGTGGGCAGAGTTAAGCCTTAGGAAGTGAAACAGATGCTCTCAGAAAGAAAACTGTTGTAGTACAAACCCTGATAAGATCAGGGCCGCTGCCCCGAGCTGCAAGTTCTCAGGCACGGAGAGCCGAGGGGTAATTACTGCCCACACCAGCTCCCCTGCAACGGGAACCGACCCTTCCCAGCCTTCCTAATAACAGAGCTCAATTCAACGGCCCCCAGCTTCAAAGGCAGCCCTTGAAAACATTTTAGTGATTTCAGGAATGGCGGGGAGGATGGGGAAGGGAAGGGAAGGGCCGCAGTTTAACCGATTAATTACCTTTTCTCATTAGGTTCCTTTTGTGTGTTCCCGCGAGCAAACAGGAACCTGCTTCCTCATCCTCGAGGGAAAGCTGGGCTCTCCGAACGCCTCCTGCTCCCGAAGGCTCGGAGGGACCCGCTCACACCCGAGTGCCAGGATGTGTGCGGGCTGGGAGGAGGGCTTCTCGGTGCCAGCCCAGAGTCACCGGCTCGCCCTCGAGTGAGAAAAGCACGAGCGCAAGGAAACAACACGTCCCGGCTCCCTCCGGCTCCTGCCTCCAGCCCGGATCCCTGGGAGCTGGCACCGAACGAGACAAGCTGCCACCGCTCCTATAAATAAGCGTGGCACCTGGAGAAATCCTAAAAGGAGCCTCGGGATGGAAACGAGCTCCTTTTCCTGCCTCCGGATGCAGCACAGCCACTTGCCTCTAACTCACCGATGGAATCCCAGGGGTGAGGAGCTGGGGGAATCCCCGATCCTAAGCCAGGGATTTCAGGAGAAGCAGCAAGTGGCAAACGGAGAACCCAAGCAGGAGGAAAAACCAGGTTATTCACTGTGGGCCGGGAACGAGGAACCTCCTCCCGCCGCAGCACAAACGGGAAAATATCCACAGAAGGACCTAAAAATCCAACCCTGAACCAGGCCCCCAAACAACCGCGGGGCAAAACCCGCCGTGTGCAATGCCCCCTTCTGCTCCCCAGGACCTTCCCCCCCTCCCGGATCAAGGGGTCTCTCCCGAGCAATCCCGAGGCGCATACTTGAGCTTATGGAATCCCAGCCACTCGGGCTCCCGGGGCCCGCAGCGAAGGCACCGCAATTATTTTAAGCTGACTTATCTTAATGAACAGCGTGACCTCCGCGAGGGCTCGGGGCACGGCTTCTCGGCCCCGGGGATCTCCCAAAAGCCGGGGCGCGAGCCCTTCCCGGTGCCCGGCGCTCTGGGGATGCGCGCCTGGCTCCCCCCGAGCCGTGCCCCTGCTTTCCCTTTCCCAGGGAGCAGCGGCATTCCCGAGGAACGGGAGCACCCGCGGGATGACGGCCCAGCACCCACCCCAGCTCTGGCACCCCTGGAGTTAAAGCCTCACTTTTCCCCAAAGGCAGGCAGCGCCCAGCGCCCTTTTCCAGGAGCTGGGATGGGTTTCGGGGCATTCCGGAGGGTTGGGGGAGCAAACGGAGCAACACCTCCCAGCAATTCCCTCTCCTGGACAAGCTCCTCCGCTCCCCGTGCTGACAAAATTCCCAGTGCCACGGGCTGAGCCAGCTCTCCTGCCCACAGCCCTGTCCTGCAGTTATCTCCTTGGCCGGCTGGGGTGGGACACAAGTGCCTTCGTTTTCCTGGTGGCTCCCAACTTTCTGCCATATCCGTGTCCCAGGCAACTCCCACTTCCAAGGGACACTTTTCCCCGGGGCACCCAGAGGAACGAGCCACGCTTGAAGGGAGAAATGAAGTGACTTTTCCTTCCCAGTTCCAGGAGCACCAGGCATTCTGCATGCCAGGAATACTCCTGGAGCAGGGCACCGGTACAAGAAGCTAAAAAGACAAGACTAATTCAGGAATAATTTTGGCAACGAGCTGGAGAACGCAGGCACTTCTCTGTTTCATCCCGGATTTTCTGCCCTTTGAAGGCAGAGAGCGAAGGAAAAAGCTCATCCCTTTAAAATACGCCTGGAAATTAAAAATCCCAGAGAATGAAGTGGCCACCCCGCAGCTCCCCACACAACTCTCCCCCTTTCCTGCCACGCCGGGGCCCCCTGCCTTACTCCCCACGTTTCCCACTGCTCCCAGCTCTGAATTGGGAATCAGCAGTTCCACTTGGACCCCAGCCACTCCACCTGCAACGGCTGTGCCAGGGGACAACACCTGGGGACAGCAAGGGGACCTGCCCTTTTCCTGCCACGTTTCCCCACCATTTCCCAGAGCTGCCGCAGCCCAGCCCCTCTATTCCTTCCTAACCCACTCCTGAACTTGGCGTGCACGGATTCCTCCGGCTCCCGCCTTTCCCTGCCTCCCCAGCAGCAAAAGTGGCTTCATTTCAGTTTTTCCTGAAGCTTTGGGCACTGTGGGCTCCCGGATCGAAGCGGCCTGAAGCCAGACCAAGCTGAGACCTCCCAAAACACTCGATCGGCGCAGGAAGGGGCCAAGGCACATCGTGCCAGCCACAGAACGATGCTTTACCCCGCTTTTTTCCCCTCTTCCACACGAGCCGAGCCCAGCTCTGGCTGGTTTCACGGCCGCTGGCCTTGCCAGAATGACCAGTGAGATCTGCAGGGCTCTCCCAACAGGAGCAAGAAGCGCCAGCTGGGCGAGGAACAAAACCAGCCCCGGCCTAAGCCGAGCTCATTTGGCTTTTGAAAGAAAGCGATCCCTTAAGCCCTGCCTCCTTTTCCCCACCCAGAGCCCTGAAAGAGGAAGTTTTCACCACTCCCATCCAGTAAATTCTGAGGCAATGGCCCCTGACCGACAAACCCACCTCATTTCCCCACAGGAGCTTGAGCAATTCCCTCTCCTCCACCCAGCCCCTCCGCTGAAGCAAACACAGAGGAGAGCCGGCAGCGAGCGCTTCCCCTGGGTGTTTTACAGCCCCAGCAGCCCCAGCCGTGTTCCCCGAGGAGCTCCTGCCACGCGCAGGGGTGTGGGAACACCCACCTGCTCCCAGGGGCAGCTGGGGAGGAGCAGGGCCCCGTCACCCACCGGAACACCCGCTCACAACAAAGGAAAGCATTCCCCCATCCCCTGGCACCGAGCAGTCAAACATGGAATCAGCCTCCTACGAGGCAGCAGCGAGCTGGCTCCTTCCTTCCTTCCCTCCTTCCTTCCCACACATGGAATGCAGAGTGGCTCTGACTCCCAGGATCAGGGCACATCTCCCCGCCCGCCCAGAAATTCAGAATCCCAGAGGCCTGACGAGAAATAACTCCGGTGAGACGTCAGCAGGGAAGTGTCTGCACCCAAAATGAGCAAACCACCAGGCTCTTCCCCTCGGGAAGCCCCACAAATCCCTCCCCACAAAGGCTCTCCCAGAGCGTGGGCTCCTCTACGCCAGCTGGAAATCCATAAAGCCAGGTTCTGGTGGAGTCTCTTCATAAAAGAGAGCACACCAGGGAAGCATCCAAGTGCTTGCCAGGCTAAAACCTCCTCAGGCTGGCTGGACATGGTGGTTTTTGGGAGCGGGGAATGCTGGCACTGACCTGTTTGAGCTGCTCGTCCAGGCGCCAGCCGGGGCGCGCCGCCGGCGACCCGGAATGCTTGGCAGAGTCCTTGCCCTGCTCCTCCTTGCCCTGCTGGGCCCCCCGCGGGTGCCCCACGGCCGGCACGGGGCTGGAGGTAGAGGCCACTCTTTGGTTGGGGTGGGCGGCTTTGGGAGCTCGGAAATACTTGAGGGCAGAGCAGCTTTCCTTGCCGGCCACGTCCGCGCCGTCCTCCAGCTCGGCGCCGTCTTCTTCGTCCTCCTCCT
>VXAZ01001842.1:22089-46710 GCA_013399875.1 Gymnorhina tibicen | reverse complement strand
GCTGCTGCTGCTGCTGCTGCTGCTGCTGCTGCTGCTTCTGCAGCTGCTCCACCACCGCTTCCAGCTTCATCCCGCCGTGCGCATGGCTGGGAGCCCCGGCGGGATCCGGCAGCGAGCGGGGCCCGGCCGCGGGAGACGCGCGGGATCTGCCGGGGAGACAAACGTGTGTGCGTGTGAACGCGGAGCGCTTTCATCTTTTCCCCAGGAAGGGGACAAACAGAGTGCAAAGCCAGGGCTCTTTCCTGTGCAGGAGACCGTGAAACAATCAGCCCCACGTTTAACAGCCTCGGGCTCCAACTTCCATTCAATTTTCAGACTGTTTAATTGTATTTTCGAGCCGGGCACGTTTGCTGGGAGCTCGCTCTGCTCTGCCCCAAAGACACCATCCCAAATGCCTTTGTCCAGGCACAAGCCTTCCACGCTTCCTAAATAATTACTGCGGAAAGGTCAGGTTTAGGATTTGGCGCTCCTGGAACACTGCCTTAAAAGGAGACAGCCGGGATGAGCTTGACCATATTTATATAAAAACCAGGCAGGGATTTGTCACACAGGGCTGTCCCTACATTCTTCTGTGCTCTCACTCCGTGGCTAAATCCTTGCCACTTTATACGTGAAAAGTAAATATATTTTGGGCCCTGTTAGTTATTTTTCCCAGGGAGATGGAGATGGGAGCACAGCAAAGCCCGCTGAGCACCGAGCAACTCCAGCCCCGGGATCCCGGAGTTCCCGGCGCCTCTGAAGCCCCATCCGTGTCGTCCCTTCAATTTTCCCAGCCTGAGGAGCCCCGGGAGCTTTCCCAGCTCTCCATTTTGACCTGCTGAGCCAGCACTTGAGCAAAGACCAACAGAACAGCCCCCGGCTGGAAGCACAGCTCGGGATAAATCCTGGGAAGACGACGGCGCCGTTAATCCCCGGCCGCTAAAATCACCGTGCCCAGTTTGGACTTTGTGTCCCCCGCCGGCCCTGCTGACAGAGACTGTCCTCCTCGGGGGGAAGAGATGATCAAACACACCCCACTTGCTGCCCCTTCAGGGTTGGTGGCTATCAAAATACGGGCCAGCTCGGGGAAACAAAGGAAAACCCAACTCCGAACAAGCCCCGAGCTCCTGCCACCTCCCACCGCCCCGTTTACAGCCAGCACGGGGCTACGCGCTCGGGGGAAAAAAGGGATTATTTTGCTAAAAAACGGTTCAAAACAGGCAGGATGGTGCTCTAAAACAACCGATAACCTACCAGGCAGCAGGTTTCCAAGCGGAAGACAACTTCCAGGGTCCCCGGAGCATCCCTAGCTGCTCAGATAGCGTGTCTCGGATGAAGCCAAGCTCATTTTTCCCCTCCCTCTCTCTTCTCTAAATAGCAGGGAGCATTTTTCCCCGGGCAAACCCTTCCCTTCAGCAGCAGCCCAGCCCCGAGAAGCAGAGCCCCGCTGGTGCAGCCGCACTCTTACCTGCGGGGCAGCACCGCCTGCGAGGGCCGCCCCGCGGAGGGGATTAGCGGGGTGCATGTCAGGAGCAACATCCCGCCCTCCCCGCCAGCCGGGCACAGCCTCGGGAAGGCAAACCCACCCGGCCCCGCGTCCACAAAGCACCGAAACCCCCCACCGCCCCCTTCCCGCAGCCCACCCCCGGCTGGGCGCCGCGGCCCCGGGGCGTCACCTGTCCCGCCCCGCCCGGGGGACGCTCCGGGGGGAACGCGGGGAGCAGCTCGGGGGGACGCGGCTCAGGTGCGGCAGCGGCACCCGGGCACGGCGCTGGGGCAGGGCAGGGCACGGGGGAGCCCCGGGAAAAGCGGCCTTGGGGCACAGCGAGCGCGCCCCGGGCACCGGGGGGCACGGGCAGAAGGCAGGGCCGGTTCCGGGGAAGAAGGGAAGCGGTTTGCCCCCGCTGAGCCGCGCCTCCAGCGCCGAGCCCGGGCTGACAACCGGGACGGGAAAAAAGCCGTGAGAGAGCGCCGCGGGTCCGCGGAGCCGCCTCACGCCCTCGGCGGGGGATGTTTGCTCGCTCTTGGTGGCCCTGCCCTACTTTTGGCCGCCCTGCCTCGCCTTCGGCGTCTGCCCCCCGGCTTTTCGTGGCTCCTCCCCCCCCGCGGNCGGCTTTTCGTGCCTCTTCCCCCGCGCAGGCAGGGCAAGGACCGAGTTCGCCCGCACGGCCCGGCCCGGCCCAGCCCCGGCGGGGCTTTAAACCGCTGCGAGAGCCTTTTCCCCGAGCAGCCCCTCCACGTCCGCCTTTACCGAGCCCTCAGCCCCGCGGATCCCGGTTTTTAACCGGCTCCTTCGGGAGGCAGCGCTTGGGAAGAGCTTTTCCCAGCGGGGACCACCCGGAAGAGTTAAAGCCGGAGCCGAGCGGCACCGAGGGCTGCGGGGGCCGGTAAATAATTCATTAACGCCCCCCTCACCCCCGCCCCCCGTTTTATCGGGGGCTCCGACCCTCCCCTCAGGCGGGAATACCGAGGGCGGGGGGGGGGCCGTGCCGCGACCCCCANGGAAGCGGCCGGGCGGCGGCGGGGAGGGAAAGCGGCAGCCAATCAGAGAGCGCGGCGCCGGGCGGCTTCCTGTTCCGGGCGGTATAAAAGCGCGCGCGGGGCGCGGGCCCGGCAGTCGCGGAGGAGGCGCCGCCGGGGGCTGAGGGAGAGCGTGAGGGTGAGCGAGGCCCGGGGCACCCCCCGGCGCTGAGCGGGCCATCGGGCATGGGGTTTGGGGGTCCCCCCGTGTCTGTTTGGGCTTTGAGGCGGGGCTTAGGGGTCCCTCGGATAAGGGGTTAGCGTCTCTTCGTGTCTCTTCGAGCTCTGAGGGTGGGCTTAGGGGGTCTCCCTGTGTCTCTTTGGCCCTTTAGCATGGAGCTAAGGGTCTCTCAAGGGGATTTAGAGGTCCCCCTGTGTGTATTTAGACCTTCACGGGGGGATTTAGGGGTCCATCTCTTGGGGAAGGGGTTAGGGTCCCTTCATGTCTGTTTAGGCCCTCATAGAGGGTTTAGGGGCCCTTCGGGGTGGGGCTAGGGGTCCCCCCCATGTCTCTTTGGCCTCTTCGAGGAGGAGTAGGGGTCTCGTCCTTATCTATTTGGCCTCTTGGGGGAGGGTTAGGGGTTCCCCCTGCCTGTTTGGGCCCGGAGGGAGAGTTAGGGGTTCCCTCCATGTGTGTTCAGGTTCTGAGTGTGGGGTTGGGATCCCCTGCTGCGGCCATCGGGGTGAAATGAGGGCTTCCCCTGTGTGCGTTCGGGCCCTTGGGGTGGGCGGATTTGGGGTCCCCGTGTCAGGGCTCCGGCAGGGAAGGGGGACGGTGCTTTGTGCTGGGGGCCTTTATTCCCTCAGGTCTGTGGTAGAGGGGGGTGGGGGGGGGCCCTGCTGGTCCCCTCAGATCCCCGGGGAAGGAATCACGGAACGGTTTGGGTTGGGAGAACCTTAACGATGTTTTCATTCCGACCCCGTGCNGGGTTGGGCTCCCCCCCGCGGTGGGGGGTGTGGTGGGGGGGGGGTGGGGGGGTCCCTGCTGGTCCCCTCAGATCCCCGGGGAAGGAATCACGGAACGGTTTGGGTTGGGAGAACCTTAACGATGTTTTCATTCCGACCCCGTGCCGTGGGCAGGGACGCCTTGCGTAGACCTGTGCTCGTCCTCTCGGGGGCTGCGCTTATTTCTGTGCGCGTTTTGAGGGAATAAATAGATGTTTTATTATCTCCCTGCCTTGCCCCGCACACCCCTCAGGGCCTAACCCACAGGACCCCTCAGCGCTGCTGTCGGGGCTCCCGGGGGTCCCTGGGGACATGTCCGTGCTGTCCCCGCCCTGTCCCCCCGCGGACAGGGAGTGACCCCCCGCTGTCCCTCTGCCCGCAGGCCGGGCGGGATGGCGGACGAGGAGATCGCTGCCCTGGTGGTGGACAATGGCTCGGGGATGTGCAAGGCGGGGTTCGCGGGGGACGACGCGCCCCGCGCCGTCTTCCCCTCCATCGTGGGGCGGCCCCGGCACCAGGGCGTCATGGTGGGCATGGGGCAGAAGGACAGCTACGTGGGGGACGAGGCGCAGAGCAAGAGGGGCATCCTGACCCTCAAGTACCCCATCGAGCACGGCATCGTCACCAACTGGGACGACATGGAGAAGATCTGGCACCACACCTTCTACAACGAGCTGCGCGTGGCGCCCGAGGAGCACCCGGTGCTGCTCACCGAGGCCCCGCTCAACCCCAAGGCCAACCGGGAGAAGATGACGCAGATCATGTTTGAGACCTTCAACACGCCGGCCATGTACGTGGCCATCCAGGCCGTGCTGTCCCTCTACGCCTCCGGCCGCACCACGGGCATCGTGATGGACTCCGGGGACGGCGTCACCCACACGGTGCCCATCTACGAGGGCTACGCCCTGCCCCACGCCATCCTGCGCCTGGACCTGGCCGGCCGCGACCTCACCGACTACCTCATGAAGATCCTGACGGAGCGCGGCTACAGCTTCACCACCACGGCCGAGCGCGAGATCGTGCGCGACATCAAGGAGAAGCTGTGCTACGTGGCGCTGGACTTCGAGCAGGAGATGGCCACGGCCGCCTCCTCCTCCTCGCTGGAGAAGAGCTACGAGCTGCCCGACGGGCAGGTCATCACCATCGGCAACGAGCGCTTCCGCTGCCCCGAGTCCATCTTCCAGCCCTCCTTCCTGGGCATGGAGTCCTGCGGCATCCACGAGACCACCTTCAACTCCATCATGAAGTGCGACCTGGACATCCGCAAGGACCTGTACGCCAACACGGTGCTCTCCGGGGGCACCACCATGTACCCCGGCATCGCCGACCGCATGCAGAAGGAGATCACGGCGCTGGCGCCCAGCACCATGAAGATCAAGATCATCGCCCCGCCCGAGCGCAAGTACTCCGTGTGGATCGGCGGCTCCATCCTGGCCTCGCTGTCCACCTTCCAGCAGATGTGGATCAGCAAGCAGGAGTACGACGAGTCCGGCCCCTCCATCGTCCATCGCAAGTGCTTCTAGAGGGGCTGCCGGCCGCGTTGGGCCCTCGTGCCGCGTCGGACCGGGCTTGTCCCGCCGTTCCTTAGCCCGCGTTCCGATCCCTTCGTTGAGGTACCAATTAGTGATGTGCGTTTCAATGGCCCGTTAGGCTGTAGTTCTCCCGTGGCTCCTCTTCCTCGTGGCTCTCCAGGGCTTGGAAGCAGACGGAGGGTTGTTCACTTTTTCCCTGCGTGACACGGATAGGATGACACTAAAGGAGGGGCTGCCACCTTTAGGTTCGTCACCTTTAGGTTCCTTTGTAGGAAAACAAATAAACTTCCGAGGTTTAAACACTACTAAAGAGCTGGTTTTGCTTTCTTTCGGGGTGGGTTCTCTATCCCCTTCGCTGCAAAGAATTATTGGGAAGGAAGGCTTTGGGCTCCAACCTGGCCTGAAGTTAAAACTTAGCCCAAATTTTGTTTTCTAAATTCTCTTTAAATCCCATCACGGCCCCTGGTGCTGCTCGGACCATTTTAAGAGCTGTTAGGGAGCAAAGCGTGCCTGGAATGTGGCTCTTGCAGCCTGACTGGACTTTCATGGTAACTTGGCTTTTTTTAGAACATAAACAGCCCTTCTTGTCAGAAAAAGTTGGCGCCTTGGCACAGGACTTGGTCACCGGAGCAGTGGCCTCTCCTTTTTTGGGAGAGGATGAGGCGATGGAGCAGCAGATAGTGCTGAAGAGCGGGCAGCTTCGGGCAGCTGGGCCCTCCTGCTTTTGCGGGGTATCTACCGGAGCTGCTCGCCCGCGGGGGAGGGATGGCAACCGCTTAATTACGGAGGTAGCGTTAATTAAAGGCTCTTGTGGCGCGGAGTCTTGCGGAACTGCGCGCCCCTCGCCGCGCTCCTGCTTTTAAACCCTCGGCCGCCCGCCCATTGGCTGGTCGTGGCGGGGCCAGCCAATCAGCAGCGCCTCCGGCTCTGAGGCTGTTACCGCCTACTCTGCCGGACTCAATTTCCCAGCGCGCATCGCGCTTCCCGAGGCACTTCCGCTTCCAGTCCGGTGAGGTGAGGTAGCGCGGAGCTGAGGGGAGGCCCTGGGGGGGGCTCGGCCGGGACCCCCCTGATCTGGGCAGGGGTCGGGGAGGGAGTGGGAGACACGTCCGGGACCTTCCTGAGGTGAGAGGGGGAGGCCGGGTCTGTGGGGGGACACTGTCAGGACCTCCTGAGCGCCGGGGGCACGGCTGGGGGACCCTCCTGGGTTGAGGGGCGGCCTGAGGGGGGTATGGCCGGGACCCCGTGGGCTGAGGGGGGGGGCGGGGCTGGGGGGGGCACGGTCAGGAGCCCGCTGGGGCGGGGGGGGNGAGGGGGAGGTCGGGTCTGGGGGGGACACGGTCAGGATCCCGCTGAGCTGAGGGGATGCCGGCTGTGGCGGGCTACGGCCGCGACTCTCCTGAGCTGAGAGGGAGGATTGGGTCGGGCTGAGGGANCTGTGCGGGCGGGGGCTGGAGCCGGTGAGGGCTCGGTGCGCGGGGTCTCACTCGGGTGTGCCCCCGCCGCAGCGCTGCGGCTCCCGGAGCTGCCATGGCCCTGCCGGAGTGGCACATCGCCGTGAAGCTGGCGGAGCAGCCGCTGGCCCCCAAATCCATCCTGCGCCTGCCGGAGACCGAGCTGGGCGAGTGCCCGCTGGGCGGCTGCAGCATCTCGCACCTCAAGCAGCTCATCACGGGCAAGCTGCAGGAATCCGTGCCGGACCCCGAGCTCATCGGTGCGTGCCCCGCCGGAGCCTGGCGCCGTCCGGCCGCTTGGGGACACCCTTGGCCCGTCCTCGCCGCGGCCGGGACGCGACATCCTGCTGCTGCTGCTGGTGGGAGGGCTCCGTGTTCGATCCCTGCTTCCTTGGGAATCACGGTGCTCCAGCCGTGTCAGCGCCCTTGTTAGGGAGTATTTGGGCTTCCCAACACCTCTGTGTCCTTGTGAGGTCTCTCATGAGAACTGAGAGAGAGATTGGCTCCTACACACGAGGTGACTCTGCCTCCTCATCTAGATCAGCTCCGTGATTTCTCTCCCGATTCTCAGCTCCACAGCTTCCCTGTGGTGTTCCCAGCTGCAGCAGCTACAGCTGCTGAAGAACCCCCAGGGCTCTAAGTCTCACCTAGAGACCCCCAGCCTGTTCTGAGAGGGCCACAGGTGATCATCTTCAGGTGTTTCTCCCCCCAGACCTGATCTACTGTGGCCGGAAGCTGAGGGATGACCAGACCCTGGATTTTTATGGAATCCAGTCCGGCTCCACTGTCCACGTCCTGCGCAAGTCCTGGCCTGAGCCCGACCAGAAGCCAGGTGAGGAACTGTGGGGATTACCCCTTGGATCATCCCGGGATGTGCCTTATAAGGGACTGAGGAACAGCTTCTCTCGGGATTCACATCTGCGGAGGTTTCCAGGGGAATGAATCCCCTTGTTTGGGAAGTCCCCACCTCTACCAGCAGCACACGGGTGTTAATTTTCCTACTGACAGAAGAGTTAAGGCATGAGCTGTGCAGCGTGGAGGGGGGATCATCCTTTCCTTAATTGCCTGTGATCCATTTTAGGGCGTTGCCAGGGAATCTGGAGCAAAGCCCCAGGGATGAGCAGGCTGGTGTGTGCTCCTGCTGTGCCTGACTGTACAAAAAGAGGAGTTAGAGTTGGCATTCCTGTCATGGCACGTGTGGGAGGATATCCCTGTATATTTTTATGATCTCAGAGTGCAGTGAGTCGTTACTCTGCAGTAGCTGCACCCAGTGCAGGGATGTTAAAGAATCCCTGTCGCAGCGTGGCAGCCCCGGCGGGGTGTGAAGTGGCTGTGAGGGCTGGCAGAGGCAGAGCTGTGTTTTGCTGTGGTGTTTCCCCCTCAGAGCCCGTGGATAAGGTGGCGGCAGTCCGGGAATTCCGTGTCCTGCACACTGCCCTGCACAGCAGCCCTGCCTACAGAGATGCCGTGAGTGGGGCTCCCCGCTCTGCCCCCGGGGGTGGTTTGGCTGTCCCGTCCCTCTGGGGACAGCCCCACGGTGGGGCCTGGCTGGGTGACATTCCTGATCGCTCCGCTTTCCCTGGCAGGTCTTCAAGATGCTGGGAAACAAGGAATCCCTGGATCAGATCATTGTGGCTACTCCGGGCCTCAGCAGCGACCCCGTGGCTCTGGGTGAGTCCAGCTGTGATCCAGAGGAAGCGTTTGATTCCTGAGGGGGGAAGGGAGAGAGCCAAATCCGGGTTCAGTTCCTGACAGGGAGAAGGGAGAGTTCCCCTCGTCTGGAAAAAAAACCTCATTTTTTGTCCCTTTGTGGAGCGTAAGAGTCAGTGACTGCTGAGGAGTCAGTTGTGCTCCACTGGTGATGTTTGGGGATGGGTTCTGGCTTCAGCAGGATCTGGGAACAGTGGGATGGATGCTCTCTCCTTGGGGATGGGTTCTGGCTTTGGAGGGATTAGGGAAAGGAGGGATGGATGCTCTCTCCTTGGGGATGGGTTCTGGCTTTGGAGGGATTAGGGAAAGGAGGGATGGGTGCTCCCTCCCTGCTGCAAAGTGCTACAAAATGGTTCGTTAAACCCAACCTGTTCTGGGATGGTGCCGGTGTGAGGCAGGTGGATTTTGGGCTGCAGTCACAGCCTGGCTGCAGGGAGCTGGGGGCCAGGCTCCATCCTGCCCTTGAGGTGGAGTTCCCATGGGATGTGCTGGAAAAGCCCTGTCCCTTGGGTGTGTGTCTGTGACTGAGTCTCTTGCAGGAACACAAAGAGTTCAGAGAAACAATAACAGTATTTATGGTGTTTACTTGTGACTCACGTCCTGGAAAACAATTCCTATTTGTCCCTGTGGCTTTTGTATGACTGGTTCCTGCTTTTTGTATCCTGTCTCACTGCCTTTCCTGGTCTCTTCCAGGAGTTCTGCAGGACAAGGATCTGTTTTCCGTGTTTGCAGACCCCAGCATGCTGGACACGTAAGAGCACGGAGCTGGGGCAGTGACTCAGCAGTGCCTTTGTCCTCCTGTGGGTCAGCTGCTCCCTCTGGGTGGGAGAGAGCTCTGCTCCTGCCTGCCAGGCTGGGACACTCCTCCCTCGGCAGCAGGAAAGAGGATCCACCACCAGGATTAACCCCGAGGGTGTTCGGTGGGAGGCAGGGGTTCAGACCTGGGTGTGGTTGCTCGCTGCAGAGTTGCTCCCAGGAGAGCACGTGGGGGATGAGAACCATGGAAAAGTCAATGGGGGGTCCAGAAGGATCCTTGGTGAACCAGGGAAAGGTGCAGACGGATCCCTGGTGAACCCGGGAAAGGTGCAGACGGATCCCTGGTGAACCAAGCGTGGCTCCAGAGGGATCCCTGGCTGCCCGCAGGAGTTGGTGCCGGTGGGGTGGCGGTGCCCGGAGTGTCTCGGGGCCGGTTTCTGGGTTCTCCCGCGCACAATTCACCCGTGCCCCGTTTGTGCCCAGGCTGATCCCGGCTCACCCCGCCCTGGTGAACGCCATCGTCCTGGTGCTGCACTCGGTGGCCGGCAGCACCCCCCTGCCGGCCCCGGACACGTCCTCGCGGGCCATGGCCTCGGGCTCCTACCGGGACATGCCAGGTACGGGGGGAGCTGCGGGGACCACTGCTGCAGGACCTGCAGCTCGCTCGCGGAACCCCAGGACGGCTGGGCTGGAAGGAGAACTCGGTGCTGAGGCCTCTGTGCTGGCTGCTCAGCCAAAAACTCCACGTCTGGTTCCCATTCCCTGCTGGCACGACGCATCCTTTTCTTCCCCTTCCTGCTGCAGGTGGCTTTCTCTTTGAGGGGCTCTCTGATGATGAAGATGATTTCCACCAGGTAAGCGGCCAGCTTGGCCAGAACACCTCTTTGGGGCTTGCAGTTTGGGTTCGATTTGTAGCCCTGAGACTCCCAGGCTTTTCCCTTCCCGCACGAGCTGCCCTGGCTCCCCAGGGGAATGTGGAGACAAACATATTGATCCTGGCTGCTTCCGTGCTGTTCACGTGAGGGTTTTCCTCAGTGCTGAGCACACAACAGGAAAGTGGAACAGAGGAAGTGCCCTCATAGCCAAATTGTGCCTGGGTGAGGGTGGAGCACGGGAATGTTGATCCCTGGCCTTCTGCAGTCTTCCTCTCCATAGGACAAGGGGCTCTGTAAGCAAAACTGGATGTTTGGGTCCAAAAAGTGCCTGTTGACAGGGAATTGTTTTGTTACATGCTAAGAACACTCTGGTTTGAGGCTGATGGATGATAGATTGAAAGGTTTCCTGCCGGTTTCCACAGCTGAGTATGTGGAAAAGAGCTCATCCTGCTCTGGCACGTTTGCCTTTCGGAAGCTCCACACTTGGGAGTTCTGGGTTTTGGGGGGACAGGGATCCGTGGGAACGAGCCCGAGCCCGCTTTGGCTGGGGCACAAACGCCAACCTCACAGCTGGTGCTTTTCTCTCCCTGCGCGCAGAGCACGAGGTCCACCCCCTCCAGCAGCACGTCCGGCTCGCGCCCGGCCTCGCTGGGCTACGCGGGGGCTGCGGGGCCCCGGCCCATCACCCAGAGCGAGCTGGCCACCGCCCTGGCCCTGGCCAGCACCCCCGAGAGCAGCTCCCACACCCCCACGCCGGGCACACAGGTAACAGCCAGCACCAGTCCTGCCCGGGGCTGGCACTCCTGGGGCTTTATTTGCCTCAGGGATGAGTGCTCTTCCCTTTGATTCCACCCCTGGCACGCAGGGAATAGCCAGCACCAGTCCTGCCCGGGGCTGGCACTCCTGGGGCTTTATTTGCCTCAGGGATGAGTGCTCTTCCCTTTGATTCCACCCCTGGCACGCAGGGAATAGCCAGCACCAGTCCTGCCCGGGGCTGGCACTCCTGGCTCTGCATTCCCTTGGGGAGGAGTTCCCTGTGTGATCCCAGCCCTGGTGCTGTTCTGTGCTGGTTCCTGGAAGCCTTCTCCTGATCCGTGACCTCCTCCTAGGGCCACTCCTCCGGGACGTCCCCGATGTCATCCAGTGTCCAGTCGGGGACACCCATCACCAACGACCTGTTCAGCCAGGCCCTACAACACGCCCTGCAGGCCTCAGGGCAGCCCAGCCTCCAGGTCAGTGTCAGCCCCTTCCTCAGGAGCCCCTGGCATCCCACTGGTATCCCACTGGTATCTCCCAGCTGCCTCCTGTGGCAGGACACGAACCTGGAAGGGGCATCACGGACACGGCAGAAGCTCTGGGTGGAACTGGGATGGAGGGGTGGTGGATTTGGGGACTCTGCAGCCCCGCTCCGAGCTTTCGGGAGCCGTTTGCACACAGCAGCGTGGCTGGCAGGAGTTGAGGGCGGGGAGAGCAGCATGGGAGAGTGGGCAGTGGGAAAGGTTTTCCTGCTGGATTCTCACACCCACCCTGAACTTCCCCTCTTTGCTGCGAGCAGAGCCAGTGGCAGCCCCAGCTGCAGCAGCTGCGAGACATGGGGATACACGACGACGAGCTGAGCCTGCGGGCCCTGCAGGCCACCGGGGGGGACATCCAGGCTGCCCTGGAGCTCATCTTCGCTGGGGGAGCCCCCTAAATCTTCCTGCTGCGCTGGTGAGTAGCGCCGGGGCAGCAGCTGTGCTGTTCCTCGGGCTGGTTCTGCGCGTGGGGATGCTCCTTTCCTCGCTCTGCTGCGGGGAGCGCTGAGGGCGGCTCCAGATCCTCCCTGCAACCTCCTCCTTCTGGCCACCAGGGACGAGCCCTCGGGACTTTGTCCGAGAGGTGTTGGAGAGACATGGCCCATCCAGTTCTGCCACCTTTGAGCTGTCACCACGTGCTTTGCCTGCTGTTCCATTGCTGGGCCAGGCCGCGCTCCCCCTGCATTAAATGGACCGTGTTCAGCTCCCTGCCTGGTGTGTGGGTTGTGCTCTGTCCCGGGCCGTGTTCCAGATCCAGGGGCCGCCACGGCAGGAGGGGGACGGGAGCTGCAGGAGCAGCTCTGCCTTTGCTGGGGGCGGTGGTTCAGCAGAGGGCACAGCCGTGCGTGGCCACCGCGAGGTGACAGCGACAAGGGCTGAGTGTGGGCTGGAGCAGTGCCTGACAGTGCTTTCCAGTGCCCTCCAATCCTGCGTGCCACCACCAGGACCCGGGCTGCAAAGCCAATTAAAGGCGTTTGCCTGTGATTGCAGTCGGCGGCAGCTGAGAAAAGCCAGGCCTGGAGCTGGGCCTGGCGTCGCTGCCATCGCAGCGCCGGGATTAACGAGGCATGAAAACGGGAGCGGGTTCTCCTCGGATGCCGCCGTGCCCGCGCCGAGCAGGGAGCGCTCTCCTGCCTCACCTCCGGGCTGCCCGAGCTGCCCTCTAATTCCTCTGCGAGCTCTGTGATCCCCGCCGATACCATCTCGCTATCACCCAGCAAATGCGGGATTGTTCTCTCCGGGGAGCCCCGCGCTGATAGGCTTTAATCCTGTCGAGAGGATTAATGCCCGAGGGAAGGAGGGAAGGAGGGAGGGGCTGTTTTTGTGCCTCAGTCTGCAGCAGATAAGATGTGATGGACATAAATGGCTTTCCTGCCGCCCGCCCAGGCCTCTGCCCTCGGCACGAACTGGGAGCTCAGTGGATTTTACGTGTAAGAAAACGGATTAATCCCTTCCCCTCCGCAGAGCCCTGGCTGCTGGCTCCGCAGGGGCAGGAGAGAGCATATGCACAGCATCCTCCCTCCCTCCCTTCCCCACGAGGGGAGACAGCCCTGCTGTCGGCCCCGATCCTCCCGGGATGACCGCGGATTAGCCGGATCGCAGATGCTCCTGCCCAAAGATGGGAAGCGTTTGCAGGCTCTCCTGGCGCTGCCCTGGGCCCAGCCTGTCCACTCCGCCTTCCTGCACCACCTTCGTTCTCAATTTGGGGCTCGCTGCCGTCCCAAAATGTGTTTGTCACGTCACTCCTGGGGTATTTGATCCTTCCATTGACCCATGTTTGGTACGAAGCCGTTTTTGCTGCTATTTCTGCTTCCCCACGCCCCCAGAGAGCTCAGAACTGCTTGGATTTTTGGGCTGGAAGTGACTTTTCCCTGATTCCTTCCCCAAATGGCAGGGCTTGGCTGGGAGCAGCGGCTCAGGCGCATTCCCCGGCTGCACTGGCTGCAGCAGAGGAGAAGTTGGCAGCGCTGCCGCTCACGACGCGGGCGCCGCTCGCTTCCCTCGCCCGGCAGAGACGTGCTCAGGCACAGGGAGAGCTGCGGGGAGGGGGAGAGGCTGCGCTGCCTCCCGCACGGCTCGGGGGGAACGGGAGCTCTGCCGCAGCAGCTCCTGCAGGAGAGGGGGAGCTCGGAGGGAGCTGGGAGCGGCTCTGCGGCCGCCAGGTGAGCGCTGCCTCCCTCCCACCGCCCCAGAGCCGCACGTTCCCGCTCCCAGCCTGGCGCGGAAGCGGTGCTGGCGCGTGGAGGTGATGCTCACGGGGCTTTGCGAGGGCAGGGAGCAGCAGAACAAGGGGGGAAGGCTTTAAAGTATAGGATTAGGGTGGGTATTAGGGAGGAATTGTTCCCTGGGAGGGTGGGCAGGCCCTGGCACTGGGTGCCCGGAGAAGCTGTGGCTGCCCCTGGATCCCTGAATGGAGTGTCCCAGGCCAGGCTGGACACTGGCCTGGTGGGAGGTGTCCCTGCCCGTGGCAGGGGTGGGATGGGATGGCCCCTGTGCCCACGTCCCACCACCCTCTGTTCGCCAGCCCAGCATCCGTGGCCTGGGGCTTTACTGGGAGCAGACTGGGAAGCGCTGGCTGACCCTGGAAGGGTGGAGGTCAGGCCACAGTTCCCCGACGTAAGCGGGGACCTTTTGTTTCTGACATCAAAGAGCAGCTCCTGGTTCGGTCCCCTCCTGGCCTCAGCGGGGCTGCCAGGGGAAGCTGTGGCCGCGGGTGTTTACAGCAGGATGGCTGGGAGCAGCTGCTTTTCCCCCTGTGTTTTCCATAATCCCGCTGTTCATCCCGGTGCTGGACACCTGGAGGGGGTGGGGGTCTGGCTGGGCTCTGCTCCATGTGCGTGCCCGGCTTTCCTGGAGGCCTTTTCCTCCTCGTCCCCCTGGCTTTGGGCTGATTAGTCTCGGTGAGGAGCTGAGGGGTGTCGGGGGGGGGGTTAATTTTCCAGCAGAAAGGCGGAACGGAGACGGAGCAGAACCTCGCAGGAGGCTTCTGCAGAGCCTCCACCTGCGTGAGCACCCACGTCCCCCTTGCTCTGCCTTCCCAGCGCTGCGGGAGCCTCCCCCTGTGGGAAGGGAGCCCGAGTGCCAGGAGCTATCCCGGGAGCAGCCGTTGGTGCTGGAGCCGTTCCCTGTTCCCCTGCAGATCCCTGCTGGGGGAGGTGTGGGTGCCTCGCTGCAGCAGAGCAGAGTTTCTCCCCTTCAGCCCTGCTTCCTGAGGTCACAGGACTCACGCTGGACGGGTTTCCATGGAATTGTGTTTGTTCCTTGCTGCCCCGGCCACCCAGCTCGGAGTATTCCCAGTTTGTCCCCATCCCACCCTGGGGCTCCCATCACACCTCGGCCCCCCCAGCTCCTCCCTGGCACGCGAATCCCAGAACACCGGTGAAGGTGACTTTGCCCGGTGCTCCAGGATTGGCTTGGGCAGCCTGGCAGGTACATCCAGCAGGAACAGCAGCAGGGATTTGTCTGGCACAGCCTTTGCTCATCGACTTTCTTTCTTCGCAGAGGACTCGGTGGTTTCCTGGCTGCTCCCAGCTTTGTCCTTGTGGGAAAGGCCAAAACGCACCGAAAATTGGAGTTTTTCTTCCTTCTGCAGCTCTGTGCTGGTTCTCAGTGAGCTGAGGGGTCTCGGGCAGGGGACAGGCCCCGGGAAGGGACAAAACCAGAGGGGACAGAGGTGTCCTTGGCAACAATGACATTTTGGTCTTCCTCTCCTCAGGGAAACTTTGGGGAAAGGAGGAAAGTTCTGGTACTGGGACAACTGGTGAGGTGAGGGGAGGTGTCCCTGCCCGTTGACGCAGTGCAGCTTTCCTGTGACCTGTATCCTGTGGGGTTTGGTCTCTTTGCTGGCATGAATCACCATTTCCCTGGTATCAGTGACAAAATCAGTGATTTCAGCCCTCAAAGCACCTTCTGAGGTTGCAGAGTTGAGAGCCCACACGAGGCACAATAAAAACCAGGGTACTTTTAAGGCACGCACTATTTTAATTCGGTGAGAGCAAAAATGGACTGCAAATGTCACCCTGTGAGAATATTCCTATTTCCTTATGTTCCCTTTTATATTTATAGTGTTCTAATATCCATAAATGTGTCCCAAAATCCCTTGGAGAGGGTTTTTTCCCCCCCTCTATCTCTGAAATAAATGCCTCGCTGATTTAAGAGCAGGGTCTGCTGGTTCAGCAGCGATGAATTAATTCAGGTGTTGAGTTTGAGCTGTGGAGCTCCACTCCAGGAGCCACACAAGCACCAGATGGGAGCCAGAGTTCCTTGTTTTCCTGCAACGGCCAAGAACAGAGGCCGGAGCAAAACTTTGGAGCAGGGTGAGCGGAGAAAAATCCGTTTCTGAGAGATTTTCCAGCATCTGGTTGTCTGAGGTGTGGGGACTTTCAGGGCTGGGTGTGGGGTGTTGGGAGCAGACCCCACACAAGGTTCTTCTTTGAACAGGTAAATGTGTGGCCTGGGGAGCAGCCCCGGGTCCCAAGGCTGTCCAGCAGCCAGACCGTGGCACTTCCTGGGTCCCAGTAAAGCTTTGGGGGTTCATTTTGGGGTGCCT
Organism: Gymnorhina tibicen; assembly: GCA_013399875.1. Lineage (NCBI taxonomy): Eukaryota > Metazoa > Chordata > Aves > Passeriformes > Artamidae > Gymnorhina > Gymnorhina tibicen. The sequence continues at coordinate 31,095 of VXAZ01001842.1, read as the reverse complement.
GCGGCCCCTGGGGCAGCCAGGAAGAACATTGTCCCCCGCTGCCGCTGGAGCAGGAGGAGCTGCTGGTGTGGCAGAGCTGAGCCAGCCCAGCACAGCCCCGAGCGTGTCCCGCTGTGGTGCCGGGTTTGTTTGCTTTTCCAGGGCCGGGAAGCGGTGCTGTCCCCGCAGGATCCCTTCCCGGGGCCGAGCTGGCTGGCATTAAACGCCCTGACCCCGGAGGATTCTCAGTTACACATCATTTAATCATCCCCAGCTCCTGCCAGCTGCTGTCTGCTCGGGCGAGTTCACAGCCCTTTATTCTCCCCCGCCCCGTCCCTCGCTCCCGCTTCCCTCTCTGACCCCGCTGCTGCCCGCGGCTGCTGCAGCCCCGTCCCGAGGGGGCCCTGCGGCACCGGGCCGGCCCCACGGCCGCCGGCAAGCAGCTGGCGGGCAGCGCCGGGAAGGGCAGATGGGACGCGGGAGGAGAGGGGATCCTGCCCCGTGCCCGCTGCGCTGCTGGAAGCGATGGAGAACTCCCCGCGTTGACGGCCAGGGAACGGCCCGGGGCCGTGCCGGTGCTGCCCGGGGCCACCAGGCCCAGCGGCACCGCAGCCACTGCCCCTCTGCCCCACCACGCCCGGGGGTCACGCTGGGAAGGAGGAGCGGGACACGGCCCTCCTTGCCCTGTCTCTCCCTTCCTGGCGAGACAGATAACGCTGCTGGAGCACTCGAGTGCTCCAAGGTCAGCTGGGAAGGAGTTGAGTCTTCCTGAGCAGCCTCCGCTCGGGCTGATGAGCCGGGTCAGCTTGGAGAGGCCCCTGGCACCTTTCCCAGCGGCTCCTCGGGAGCCAGGTGCGTTTGTTTGGATTCCCTGCAGGAAAACATGGGCTGGGATTCCAGCTGCTGTTAGGGCAGGCAGCTTGCAGAGGGGTTGAACCGTAAACAGATGCCTGCAGGAGGGCTTTGTGGCTCTGGTGGGGCCGATAAACGGGGGTTACCAGCTTGGTTAGGGGATGGACCCTCCCTGGCGCCTTGCAGGGCTGCTGGCAGATGTGGGATTCGCGTTTTGGGGAGGCTGAGCCGTGGCTGTTGCCACAGGAGAGCGCTTGGGAATGCTGCCCTGACATCCGGGCCCTGGCAGGAGGAAGAGGGACTGCAGGTGAGCAGAACAGTGGGACCTGCTGGAACCTCGCAGGGAGGTGGAGCTGCCAGCGCAGCCCTCGTGGCAGGAGTGTGGCTGAACAAAACCACCCATTGCTGTTCTTCCTGTTCTAACCTCATTTTAATTGGGTGAGACTCTGCACTGCATTTTATTTACTCTGCCCGAAGCCCTTGGCACCTCTGCCTCGTTTCCTGCCCCACCAGTGAGTCCCCTCCGAGCCCCCCCGGGGCTGTGACACCTTCAGGTGACGCTCCCGTGCCACCCAGTGGGAGTTTGGTGACCAGGGTGGGCTGTGGTTGTGGCCAGTCCCCAGGCAGGACCAGTGACCCACGTTGTGAGACTGCTCTGGGGGGGCCTGGGGGAGCCCCTGGGCTTTCCTCGGGACCACAGGAACCAGGGGAGTCCCAGGCTGGGGTTTTGTGTTGCTGTCAAAACCACCGAGTGCAAATCAGCTCGGTCACAAGGTTGCTTCTGGCCAGGTCTGCTGGGAAATCTTATCTGGGGGGCCAAATCTGCCAGGAAATCTCATCTGGGGGGCACATGGCTCCGCCAGCCCTTTCCTGGGCGGTTTGCAAAGCGCTGGGGGTGGCACTGAGCACTTTTGGGCCCCTTCAGTGGCCCCTGTGCTGCGCTGTCCTTCGGCAGAACCGAGGGGGGAAGTTGTGCCAGCTGGCCAGAGCCCCCAGACGCGATCCAGCTTGAGGAGGTGAGCCCAGAGAGCTGCGGAGTCCCCAAACTCCGCAGGGCTGTGGCCTTGGGGAGGGATGGCTGAGGCTTTTTGGTAGCTGCCTGCCAGGAACGTGAGCTGGGGAGGGGAGAATTGGGGTGTGGAAACAGAAAATGCAGCAGCTGATAAATGATCTGCTCTGCCTGCTTCCCTCCTCACTCTGTCAGCTGAGGAACGAAGGGCCTGTCAGCACCACGAGGAGCTGTGAGGGGAATTTCACTGATTTCCTCTCCAAACCCAGCCTTATCAGTCGGCTCGTTCCCAAAACGCAGCGGGTGAGGAATGGGAGCTCTGATCTTCCAAAAGTTGTGTCCCATCCCTCCCCGTGCAGGTTTTTAGCTCAGGATTTTCCAGCTCTGGGCCAGAACGTGCAGCATCCCACTCGTGTCTGGGAAGGGATGATGGAAAAAGGCGCGGAGAGCATCCCCAGCCCTTTGTCCAGCTCGCAGCGTCCCCCTGGGCGTGAGCTCTGTGATGGCTCAGCAGAGGAAAGGTCTTGCCTGGCTCAGCCTGGGATCAGATTTGTCTCGCTGCGCCTTTGTTCCGTGGAAGATCCGCCTGCGTTGGTGCTTCCAAGGGTCACATTCCTGGCTGAGGGAAGGCAGGGGATCTGTTTTCGTGGACAGCATCACCACGCGCCTGCTCGGGTGCCAAGTGCAATCTGAGCTCTCGTGGTAGCTGGGTTGCCTGGGCCACAAACATTCAGTCTGTGATGAATAAAACTGTTCCTCTTGGGGAAAAATCTGTGCTTCATGCTTCTGACAAGATTCCTGGGGGAGGCTGCCTCCTGATCCGTGCTGGAAGCGAGGCGCATGATCTGGGAGAAAGCTGCTCACGAGTTGCGCTGGGGAAGTTCTGATCCCGGAGCGGAGCAGACGGAATTTTCTGCAGGAGGGGGCTGAGCTGGTGCCTGGAAGCCGAGGGCGTGCGGTCCCGAGCAAGGAAAGCGCCTCCCCGAGCTCCTTCCCCGCTTCGGGAAGTGTGTCCTTCGTCCCTGGACGTGTCCAACACCTCCTGCAAGCGGGGCCAGAGCTGGAGCGCCCTGGAAATGGGCTGTGGGGAGCCATGCTGCCCTGGGGGTTTGGGTTTTCCTGCGGGGTGTGTTCCCGATGTGCTCTCCACATCCTGCCCCTCTGCCGGAATCGCTTTCCCAGGCAGTGAGCTCATGGTTCTGGGAGCCAGGTCCGGCCCTGGCCGATCTCACGCCCATGTGGGGTGAGGAAGGGACACCGAGGGGAGCTGTGGCTCAGGAGAGGGCGGAGAGCTCCGGGTGTGAGCTCAGTTTTGATAAAGACTCCTCAGCAGCCAGCAGCGTGAGTGGGATGCTCCCACCCACTCCCTGTTCCCGACACAGGGCAGCAGGCTCGGATTCCAGGGAGGAATCCTTCCCTGCGAGGCTGGCACGGGGTGCCCGGAGCAGCTGTGGCCGCCCCTGGGAGTGCTCAAGGCCAGGCTGGATGGGTTGGAGCAATCCGGGATAGTGGAAGCTGTCAGAATAAAATGGACTCTAAGGTCCCAACCCAAACCGTTCTGGGATCACTGTGAGCAATCCCAAAGTCCTGAGGGAGCCTGAGGTGAAATTTTATTCGCAGGAACGCTGGATTTCACTGCAGGTGGAACAAAAATCCCCAGCCTAAGAGCCGAAACCACGCAGAGCCCCCCGCTGCTGGGTAGGGGCAAGGCGGGGGTGAAAGGAGAAAACTCCTTTTTCACGAGTGTTTTCAGGAAGAAAACTCCTTTTTTCCCCGCTGGAAACCAAGCGATGGCGGGGCCTGGCACCTCGGGGAGCAGGCAGGGAAGCGCGGCTGCCCCTGGGGCGAGCACGGAGCGTGTCAAGGCCGGCACTCACGGCGCCCAGAGGTGAGAGAGCAGGCTGAGCGCGTGTCTTCCCCCTGTGTAATTACCCCGGCAGCTGCGTGGCCAGAGAGAAAGATGAACCCACACAAAGAGGCGCTGGGAAATCCCTGTGGCTCCTTAAAATTCACCATTAGCCGCCTCATTAAGTGTTTTTTGCTTCCTCCGGAATGCCCCCCTTGCCCCGCCGCTGTTCATCCCTCCAGGAGCGGAGCAGGGCCGGGGCTGAGCTTCAATCCCGACTTTAAAGGGCGCAGCTGCGTCTCATCCCCGCGCGTTCCCGGTGGGCTTCTCCCATTCCGGTCACGTCGCAGCTCGCTCTCCGTGCTCGGAATGCCCCGCTCCTCTCTCCTTAACCGGCGGCACAAAGGCTCCCGGCCCTTCCCGGCCCCTCCGGGGGGACCTTTGGGAAAAGGAGGTGACTTTCCGAAGGCAGCGTCCTTTCGGGGAGCATCCGCGTCACAAAGGGACGGGACGCTCGGGAAGGGCTCACCTCCAGCTCACCTTCGTCCCGGCTCCTGGCACGCATCCACATCCACTCCGGGCTGTCACTCCCTGCCACGTGTGCCCGGGAGAGGGGTGCGTGGCAGCGCACGGAGCCCGGGGTGACAGCTCCGTGTCCCTAGGAGCGGCCTTTTCCTGCCGCGGCCCTGCTGCACCCTGCTCCTCCCGATCCAGCTGTTCTGCTCCCGATCCAGCTGTTCCGCTCCCGATCCAGCTGTTCCGCTCCTGCCGCCGTACCTGGCTCTGGCCCCGGCACCCCCCTGTCTAACCCGCCCCGTCACTGCTCTCTGCCCCTATTCTTAGCCCTATTTTCCACTCTCGTTTAGCGAGTCCCGGCCTTTATTTCCCCTTCCCAGCCCCCGCGGGAAGTTCTTTGCAAACCGCGGGCCGGCTGCGCCTTTTCCCGGGGCCCGAGGGGGAACCAAGCCACCAACCCCCGCACCTTCCCCTTGCAGCAGGAAGAGGAGAACCCAAAAGCAGACCGAGCAGCCCCCAGTAAAAGCTGCAGAGACGAAGTGCCGGAGCTCAGGTGTTAACTCGAGCGGCCGGGGGTTTATTCCGCGCAAGGCCCTCCCTCTCCCCGCCATTGGCTGCGGCCGGATGCTCCCAGCCCTTTGTAAGCGCCGAGATGCAGCTGTCAGCCCGCTTGGCTGCCGATCCCGGCTCGCTCCCGGACTAGGAATGGGCTGGAGGAGGTCGCCTGTTGCCCTCCTGCTGGCCCTGTGGCTCGGCCAGCTGGGCACGTGGGCAGCGGGGCGCCCCAAGGTGAACCCCAGGATCATCGCGGCTCCCCAAGGTGAGTCCCGGGCCGCCCCCTCGGGATGCGGCTGCTCCCTTCGCCGGCTCCTTCCTACCTGGGTCTCGTCCTTGGAGCAGAGTCGGTCTATTTTTATTTCTTTTGTTTCCTTTTGGCTCTCCTTACGCCCCGCTAAAACGCCTGTGGGCTCAGGCTTCTGGCTTTTAATTGGATTTTTAGACTGTTCTTTCCCTTTTTTATGTTTTAAAAGCGTTTTCCTACGAGCCGGGGACATTAAGGGCTGTCGAAAAGCTTTTTTCCCCTATCAGCTGGGTGTATTAAAGGCTGTCAGAGAGCTCTGAGGCAGCCACAGGACGCATTTCCTAAGTTGCAGCTCTCCAGAAAGGAGAAGTATATTTACATAGTTAATGCACTTATTCATCTGGTTCAACTCGCCCTGCTCGCCGCAGATGAGTTTGGAGAGTAAATATTTGCCGAGGACCCCCGGTCTCTGGGAAAATTTACAAACGGCACGTAAGGACTTTGTAACCAGCTCGGGTCTCGGCGAACCCGAACAAAGAAATGTTTTCAAGCTCCGAGCCCAGCCCGAGCCTGCCGTGTCGGCGCCGGTTTTATCCCGTGCTTCCCGAGCTTTGGGATGAATCCCCTCCAGGCTGGCTGGAACAAAGACCCCGTTGGCTTTGGCTGGGCGGGCGCGCCGGGCTCCGCAGCACAAGGGCTGCTCTGTGCTCCCCCTTCCCCGGCAACTTCCGAGAGCATCCCTGTCCCCCGCTTTCGCTCCGTGCCACCCGCGGGCGCTCCGCCGGCGTCTGCGGTGCCCTTCCCCGCGCTGCCGGGGCCGGGAGCGCGGCTCGGAGGTGGCCTCTGCCTGTCACCTTGTCACACAAAGGGGAGAGGCACCGGCAGGGCAGGGGAGGCTGCTCCGCTATGGCGTCACCGGCGGTGGCTGCGGGCAAACCAAGGGGCTGGGAAAGGGAGTGGGAGCGGGGCAGCAGCCGCCGCTCCGGGGAGATCTCCCCGTCCCCCGCAGTGAAAGTGCCGGGGCTTGGCGTGGCTGCGGATGGAAAGGGAGGGGTGGCGCGGCTGGTCCCCACCTGTGTCCCTGCACAATGCTGTCATTTGTCCCTCGCCCGAGTCAGGGTGGCACTGCCAGCACCTGTCACCGAAACCAATTAGCGCCAGGACGCTCACCTGCTCGGCTTATCTCTGTTCTGCGCTTATTTGCATCTCTAATTATTTCGGAGAGCTCGGCAGGGCCCCAGGCCAAGAGGGATTGCAGTCAGGGAGGGCTGGGAGCGAGCCGTGTCCTATTTAACAGCTCCTTGGTGTAACCTCTACCCTCCAGAAGTGGGGCTGTGGCTGAAGGACGAGGCTGGGGAGGAGGAGGAGGAGGATGAAGGAACGGGCCGGGGGCTGCTGTGGCTGAGGCGCCCCGGTGAACTTCCCCACGCTCCGGGGCACAGTGAAAGCTCAGCAGGTTCAGCGGGGCGCTCAGCACGTGGCCGCTGCAGCTGCAGCCCCGCTCCCAGCCCGGCCCTCGCCGTGCGGGGGGATGGAGCCGCAGGGCTGATTTTCAGCCCGGCCCCCCCGATCCTGGGGGGGTGGGGGCCGGATGCGGAGCGGCGTTCCGGGCCCGGCGCTGCGTTTGCAGTGGTGCAGGGCTGGCCCCGGCCCTGGGCTCTGCGGGAGCTGGCAGCTCTCCCCTAATTAAATTTCTTACACGCCACAGCCCCGCACCGGCAGCGGGGGATGCGGCTCGGCAAAGGCACCTCCACGTGCTGCAGCCCTGAGCGGGGTGAGGGCACGGATCCGCGGGGCTGGGCAGAGCCGGGCTCTCCGCAGGAGGGATCCCCCCCCTGCCTGCAGCAGGAAATCGGGCAAAGCCGCGGCTGCTTTTCCGTCTCTCGGCCTCGCTCCCCTCACCGGCACCGTGCCCCGCGAGTCTGTGGCACCGAAAGTCTCCTTCGGCCGGTTTGCGGTGGATTTGGTGACACCTGGAGTCTCCCTGGGCGGCCCAGAGCCAGGGAGAGCCCTGCCCTCCCCGCCGGTCCCCGAACCGCTCCGCTGGTTTGCCCCCCGGTTCCCTGCAAGAAACAGGGGAGGGGACGTGGTAAACTGGGACGAAACGTCCCCAGGCTGAGGTGGCACAAGCCTGAGCTCAGACCTGCAGACAAAGGAACACCGTGGGCCTGTCTCGGTGCTTGGAGCTCCTGGGTTAATAATTCCCACCACTTTGGAGCACGGCGTTCCGCAGCTCTGCCTTCCCCTGGCTCCTAAAGCCACCCCGAGGCGTCAGCCCCAGTTCTGCCTTATTTTATGTCCGCGATGCCCCAGCCCAGCGTGGAGGAAGGGACCTGTTTTCCCCAAGGATCGGTGAAGGTCCCTGGAGCCCTCCCAGCAGCCCGCACAGGTGGCCAGCTCCGGGTCCCCGCGGGCAAGTGGTTACTGCCGAGCACTCCTGACTGCGCAGGATTCCCTCCTCCGGCAGAGCCCGGGGCGAAGGTCAGCTCCACATCAGTGCCCGGGTCATCGTCGCTGGCAGGGCCTTTGCCCCATTCCCTCTTTCAGCCGCCCCGGCTGCCCTCGCCCGTGTCCCGCGCGGGGAGATCCGAACGCCGGCTTCGCTCGGGGCCGGGGCCCGCGGAGCGGGCTGGGCTCGGCGGCCGGGCTGGCGCAGCGCTCCGGCCCCGCACGCCGCGTTCCCGTCACGCCTTCCCTCCCCATCCTCCCCTGCCTCCCCGGGTTTCCCCGGCGGAGCGCCCGGGCCGCGCTTCGGCAAAGGTGCGGCCGCATCCCACGCGGAGCTTTCGCTGCTCGGCGCCGGCAGCGCCGCATCCCGCGTGTCCCGGAGCGCTGGGGGGTGGCAGCGGGAGGGGACACCCCGGCCCGGCTGTCTCCTGACCGGAAAGTCACCGAGCACGGTGAAAACGCTGAGCGTGGCACGGAGCCCGCGGGCGGGCCGGGGCTGCTGCAGCCCGCGGCCCGTGCAGCGCAGGCTCGGCTGGAGCTGCTGCCACGCTCAGGAATTCGTCCCTGCTCAGCCACACGTGCAGGGATCCGGGGAGAGCTCGGATGTTTGCGTTTGCGCCGCGGGGTAGGACGGGCTCTGGCTGTTTAATTATTCCCAGCTCATTAACAGGTGAGCGGGGAGCCGGAGGGAGCAGGTGCTGAGATAAGCAGGTCCCGGAGGGAAGAGGGAGATTGTCCCATTGACCCTGGGCTGCCTCGGCGGCGTGAGCCGGCTCCAGCCCGCCCCGGGGCGCAGCGGGCCCGCGGAATGGCACTTCTGGGAATCCGCCTGGGCTGCCTGGAACGGCTCCTGGGCTTTGCTAGGCTTGGCTGCCTCCTTGCCTGGGAAAGCTGCGTCAGCAGGGCTCGGGGAGATCTCCGTGCCCCGGCGCCGTGGGGCTGTGTCCCCACAGAACCTTCTGGAAAGCGCTCCAGGAGAGCTGCAGAGGGGCTTGGGATAAAGGATGGAGGGACAGGACACAGGGAATGGCTTCCCACTGCCAGAGGGCAGGGTTGGATGGGATACTGGGAAGGAATTCTTGGCTATGAGGGAGGTGAGGCCCTGGCACAGGGTGCCCAGAGCAGCTGTGGCTGCCCCTGGATCCCTGGAAGTGTCCAAGGCCAGGCTGGATGGAGCTTGGAGCAACCTGGGACAGCGGAAGGCGTCCCTGCCCATGGCAGGGGCGGGATGATGGGATGAGACGGTCTTTAAGGTCCTCATCTCTTCCCGTTGTGGCAAAGAAGGGAATTTTGGTGCCAGCAGCAGCTTTTCCTCCTCAGCGACAGCATCTCCGGGGTTTTTTTTTGTGGTCCCGTGGTGTGAAACATCTTGGTAGGACACTTTCCCACCAGGCTCTCGGAGCATCACCATTTCCAGGAGAAAAGCTGCTCGCTTTCCCAGCAGTGCTATTTTCTCCTTTTCACAGGGTTTGGGGGATGCTGGGAGCAGAAAATGTTGGTTGGGGAACAAAAAAAAAAAAAAAAAAAAAAAAAAAAAAAAAAATATGTTTTGTT
>VXAZ01001842.1:0-12090 GCA_013399875.1 Gymnorhina tibicen | reverse complement strand
TGCCGCCCTCCTGGGATCCAACCCCTGCCCATCCCTCCTGGGCATCCAAACCCTGTCCATCCCTCCTGGCCTGGGCATCCAAACCCTGTCCATCCCTCCTGGCCCTGGGAAGGCGGTGCAGGATCCGACTCTGTCTGGCATTGCCTGGAGAGGCTGCCAGGGTGGGAGAGGGATCCCTGATCCCAGCTGGGGTGCGGGAGGCGCTGGATGCGGGGAGGCAGCGCTCAGAGCCGGGGCCGCGGCACTCCGAGCTCCCGCTCCTGCAGTCGCAGCTCCTGCCGAAATTCCCCGGCTTCCTCTCTCCATTGTGGAGCTCTCCCGTCCCCGGGGACCAGGGGACAATGGCTGGAGCCCGGGAGCCGCCTGTCCCCTTTCCCCGCCCTCCCGGAGGGCCCCAGCCCTGCGTCCCGGTTTTCCTCGAGGCTCCAAGGGCACGGGAAGGGAGGGGATCAGCGGAGGCTCTCACAGCCGATCCCTGACGCCTGTGCTGTCCCCAGGTGCCAAGGAATATGTGTTCCCGCGGAGGGAGAGGTTCCCGGTGTTCTTCCACCAGGAAAACACCTCCTCCATCTTTGTCGGGGGCGAGGGCAGGCTCTACTACTACGACTTTGCAACCCGCGAGAACTACACGGTGAGGAGGCGCTGCTGACGGCCCCGAAACCCTGTAAAAGTGTCCAGGGTCCGTCTCCCACCCGCATTCCAGGGTCTCTGCCCAGCCGGCCCCATCCCGCCAGGAAGCAGAATCCCCCCGGGAAGGAATGGCCATGGGTGGGTTCTTCCCTGGGTGTGATCCCGCTGAGGCCCCTGCTGCCCCACAGGGAGGGCGTTTCCAGCCTGGGATCCTTTTTGGAGTGCGAGCAGTGACGCCTGGATTCCGTCACTGGAATTCCGCCGGGGAACAGCGGGATGGGGAGGGAGAAGCCACGATCCCGGTCTTTCCCGCTGTCGGAGCTTTTCCTCCGAGGCTGGAAGCTCTGAGCTTAGAGAGCAGGAAAACCCCGCAGTTGGCCCCGTCCTGACCCCGTCTTGTCCTCCCCAGTCGCTGAGTGAAGTTTGGCCCCAAACCCTCCCCTCGGTGCTCCCGGAACGCCGCGGTTCCCAACCCCTCCGGAGAGCAGCCCGGGCTCGCCCCGCAGCCTCGCTCTTCCCATCCCTTCCCGGGATCCAGCCCCACCCTCCCGAGGGATTTCAGACCCGGCGTGGGGGACAAGGACACCCCGCGCTGTTTGGTGACCTTGTGGGGCGCCGAGCCCGCGCCCGGTGGCTCTGGGAGAGCGGGAATGGGAGCGTTTCCCTCTCTTTTATCCTAGGAGGAGTTCCCGGTGAAAAACGAAGGCCAGTGCGTGATGGCTGGGAATTTGGTAGGTCCCACCTGCGAGGGAACAGCGGGATGGGGAGCGCTGAGGGATTTGGGAACAGCAGGATGGGGAGCGCTGGGGGATTTGGGGTGAAGAGGGAACAGCGGGATGGGGAGAGCTGGGGGATTTGGGGTGAAGGAGCTGTGCGTGCTCCTCACGAGCTCGCCCTGGGCGAGGAGATCCGGGAAGATCCAGGTAAAGCCCGGGAAGCCGCGCGGCGCCGGGGGCTTTGTGGCGCCATTCCCAGGCTCCTCTCCCCCCGGCAGGAGGACAGCCGGAATTACCTGACCCTGGTGGAGCGGTACGGGGACGGGCTCCTGGTGTGCGGGACCGGCGCCTGCGCTCCCACCTGCTGGAACGTGGTACGGATCCTCCTTCCCTCAGCCGGGCGGGGAAAACCCGGCCTCCCGCTGCCCACAGGGCCCCGTCCCACTCAGGATCCCTCTGTGTCCTTCCCCAGACGCAGAGGAAGGAGAGCCCGCCCTGGGATGGGAGAGGGATCGCTCCCTTCACCCCCGACTCCAACACCCTCGTCGTCGTCGATGGTGAGTCGGATGTTTTCCCGTTTCCCCGTTTTCCAGAGGTTTCGTGGTGCGCAAAAACTCCCTGGGACGAACAGGGGCCCCCCGAGGCTGCTCCGAGGGCTCTGTCCCCTGCTCTGGGTGGCCTGAGCGCCCCTTGGTCTGTCCCCAGGGAAGTGCACATCGCTTGGGGACAGAGGATGGAGATTCCCACCCCGGGGCATGGGAGGAACGTTGGGAATCAGGAATGTTTTGGGGTGGGAGGGGCCTCGAAAGGAGGGGCCTGCGGTGACCCCACTGCCCCAGGCCTGGCGGGGGCACAGCTGAGGATCCTTCCCACGAACCCGCCCCCGCCACCCTTTAAGGATGGGGGCAGCCCTGTCAGGACGGGGATTCCTGCTCCATATCCACCATTTCCGTGGATCCGCGTGCCCAGGAAACCCTGGCTGCTCTCGTTCCTTCTCCTCCCCCCGACCCCCGCGTCCCGCTGGAGCTGAGCCGAGCCTCGCTGTCCCGCAGGCCAGGACATCTACTCCACCATCAAGAAGAGCCAGCAGAACGGGAAGATCCCGCGCTTCCGCCGCGTGAGGGGCGGCGGGGAGCTCTACACCAGCGACACGGTGATGCAGAGTGAGTGGGGCACCTTCCCGGGGGGGGATCCCGGCGGGACCCTGGCCCCGCAGCCGGCCGGGAACAGCCCCCCCTGCCCAGCCGGGGCGGCGGAAGCTCCGGAGCTTCTCACCTGGGGTGTGCGGCGCGGGCTGGCCAGGTGCCCGCGGGGCCGTGCCCCGCAGCTGCGGGGATGTCACCGCTTGGCCTCTGTCCCCAGCCAGCCAGAAGTGACTTCCCCGTCCTCGGGGCGCGGGGACACGAGGCCGGCGAGTCCCTCCGGCACTGGGGGAGGAAGTGGGGTTGTGCAAAATGCCCGGCAGCTGCCCTGTGGGTAACGTGGGCAGCCGCGTTGGGCAACTTCCACCGCGGGCGGGGGCTCCGGGGCAGGGACACGCCGGGGACAGGGCGGGGACGCGGGGACGGGACCCTGCTCCGCTTCCGTGGGGTTGTGCTGGCTGCCCACGGACACCGGGAAATGGGGGATTGCTGAGGTAAAAACTGAGTGGAAGCGACTCCGGGGTAAAACAGGGAGGGGAAACCGAAGCAGAGCTGAGAGCCCCGGGGCTGCCAGGCTGATCCCGGGACATTCCCTGCCATGGGAACCCGGGACATTCCCTGCCTGGGAACACCAGAGCTCTGATCCCTGAGCATTCCCTGCCATGGGAACACCAGAGCTCTGATCCCGGGACATTCCCTGCCCTGGGAACACCAGAGCTCTGATCCCGGGACATTCCCTGCCGTGGGAACACCAGAGCTCTGATCCCAGGACATTCCCTGCCATGGGAACAGCAGCTAGGGACGCTCAGAGGGACCCAGGAGTGCCCGTCATGGCAGGGCTGTATTTATAGGACCAGCATCACGGGGTTTTCCCCACAAACAGCGCAGATTTCTCCTCCTGAGGGATCCTTCCTTCCCGCAGCAGCTCCCGGGGCGAGGAGGGACGCGGGTTTCCTTGGCTGCCGAGGTGGCTCCGGGGAGCTGTTCCCTGCCGGGAATGAGTCCGTGGGGCCAGGCAGGAGGCGGAGCAGCGGGAAGCACCGGGGAGGTGGCGGGGGGAGGCTGGGCTGGGAGCTGTCCTTTCCCTGGGGCACGGCTGTGTCCCCTTCCCCGCCCCGCTCCCACCGGTGGCTTCCCGGCTGGAATCCGTGTGGCTCAGGCCGGCGTTTTGTCCCTGCCCAGACCCTCAGTTTGTCAAGGCCACCACGCTGCGGCACGAGGAGCCTCACCAGGACAAGATTTATTACTTCTTCCGCGAGGACAACCCCGACAAGAGCCCCGAGGCGCCCAGGAACATCTCGCGGGTGGCCCAGCTGTGTAAGGTACCTCGGGGACGGGGCGGGCCTCCGGGGGTGACGGGGGACGCGCCAGCTCCCCTGGGCTCACCCGCGCTCGGTTTGGCCCCCGTGACGCCGAGTCTGGGCGGGCACAGCCACGGCCTTCGGCCTCGTAGGGACAGAATTCCCTGGGATGTCGGGGGAACGTGGTTGTCGCAGCACCCCGCGGTTCCCCACCCACGATCCGCCCCTCGGGATGGGGGTTTGGGGTGCTCCTGCCGAGCCCTGACCCCCTCCCCGCTGTCCCCGTCCCCCAGGAGGACAAGGGAGGAACCAGCTCCCTCTCGGCCTCCAAGTGGACCACGTTCCTCAAGGCCACGCTGATCTGCGTGGACCCCGTCACCAAGGGCAACTTCAACTGGCTGCAGGACGTCTTCTTTGTCCCCGCGGGCGACTGGCGGCGCTCCAAGGTCTACGGGCTCTTCACCAACACCTGGTGAGGGGCCCCGGCCCAAACCCTTCCTTCCTGCCCTCTTCTCCCTCTGGGAAACAGCCGGAGCGGGCACGGCGACGGACACGGGGGGCGGCCGCTGTCCCCCTGACCCTCTCGCTGCCCCCTCAGGGGAAGCTCTGCCGTCTGCGTCTACTCCTTTGGGGACATCGACAGCGTGTTCCGGACGTCCCGGCTCAAAGGCTACACCGGCCCCACGCCGGAGGTCAAACCCGGCCAGGTGAGGGGGAGCAGGAGCCGCCCCGCCGGGGGTTCGGGGGTCCCGAGGCCGGGAGGGCACGCTGCGGGAATGCAAGGAGGCTGGATGAGGTCCGACCCCGTCACGGACGCGGGGACGGGGGACCTTGGAGGCGGCTGGCGCGGGCACAGCGGGGCCGAGCCGTCCCTGCCCGCTCCGACGGCGCCTGTCGTGCCCCCCGCGCCCGCAGTGCGTCCCCTCCGGGCAGCACACGCCCAGCGAGACGTTCAAGATCGCCGACAGCCACCCCGAGGTGGAGGAGCGCGTGGAGCCGCTGTCGCCGTCCAGGAGCCCCCTGTTCCACAACAAGCACCGCTACCAGAAGATCGCCGTGCACGAGGTGGCCGCGGGCGACGGGCAGCGCTACAACGTGCTCTACCTGGCCACAGGTACCGGGGACACGCCCCGGGGAGCGGGGGACGGCCCCCCGGGGGGAGCGCGGCGGCGCAGGGGCTGCGTTCCCAGCCTGGCATATGCTCGTCAGGCGGGCGGGAGCTGCCAAGTCCCGGGAACAGCCGAACGCTTCCAGCCCGGCTGCGTGGGCACAGCCGGGCTCCGGGCAGCGTCCCAGGCACGGGGGAGGGACCGCTGCCAGCGGGGAGGGGGGCACAGCCCGCCCCGGGGGTGGGTTCGCGCCGTGGAGCAGAAATCCTTCCCAAAAGGAGCGGCTCCGCCGTTTCCCGGCGCTTCCCGGGCCGTGCTCATCCATCCCTCCGTGCCGGGATCTGTTCCGCGGCTCTCGCGGAGGGGCTCGCAGGGATTGAAATCCCCGATCTGGGTGCAAGGAGCTGCAGCCGGCTCTCGGTGGGCGGCAGGGGTCGGATCAGGGCCCGCGAGTGCTCCCGTCGGTCTGATTTTCCCGAATCCTGGAAAGCGCCCCGCAGAGTCCCCCTGGGAAGGCTGATCCAACGGGAAGGGCTGTGGGATGGACAGGGAATCACCTGGGGTGTCCTGACCCCGGCGCGAGCTGGGCTTCACCTCCCCGGGCTGAGGGGGGAGAAGGGATCCGTTTGGGAAGGGATCCATGAGCGTTCCCGAGCCCCGTTCCCTCGGGATGCGGCTCCTGGGAACAGCCCCGCCCTCTGTGGGTGCCGGGAGCCCCGGCAGGCTCCCCCTGGCCCCGCCGCCTCCTCTCGGGACGCCTCGGCAGGGCTCTCCCCGCTCTCTCCGCAGACAAGGGGTCCATCCACAAGGTGGTGGAGCTGCCGGACGGCGTGCAGAACGTCATGGAGATCCAGGTGTTCCCCAACAAGGACCCCATCCAGTCCATGATCCTGGACCACGCCAGGGTGGGTCCCTGCTCCAGGGTCAGCAGAGCGGGGGGGTTGGTCGGGCGGGGACGGAGGGGCCGGTGCCAGCCCCGGGAACCATGGAATTCTTTGGGTTGGAAGGGACCTTTAACGATCGCCCAGGCAGGGACACCTCCCACTGTCCCAGGCTGCTCCCAGCCCCAGGGTCCAGCCTGGCCTCGGACACTGCCAGGGATCCAGGGGCAGCCACAGCTGCTCTGGGAATTCCAGCCCAGCCCCTCCCCACCCTCACGGGGAAGGATTCCTTCCCAATATCCCACCTATCCCTGCCCTCTGGAAGCCATTCCCTGTGTCCCGTCACTCCCCAGTCCCTCTCCAGCTCTCCTGGAGCCCCTTTAGGCCCTGGCAGGGGCTCTGAGCTCTCCCTGAATCCTTCTCCTCTCCAGATGAGCACCCCCAGCTCTCCCAGCCTGGCTCCAGAGGGGCTCCACCCTCGGAGCAGCCCCGTGGCCCCCCTCCAGCAGCGCCGGGTCCTTCCCGGCCCTCCCCGTGTGTCCCCGGGACGTGGAATGACCGTTCCCTGTGCTCTCCTCCCGCAGGCCGTGCTGTACGTGGGCTCCAGCAGCCGCGTCCTGGAGCTGCCCATGGCCATGTGCGGGGCGTACCGCAACAACTGCCACAGCTGCGTGCTGGCCCGCGACCCCTACTGCGGCTGGGCCAACGGCTCCTGCCTCTCGCTGGCCCTCAGCCGGTGCGTGGGGGCCCCCCCGACCTCCTGATCCCGCGGGTCGAGCGCCCGCACCCTCAGCGTTCCCCTCCCGGGCCGCGGGCGGGCGCGGGTTTGGGGTGTCCGCGCTGTCCCCGAAAGCTCGGGGCGCTCTGCACGGACCCGGCCCTCCCTTGAAGGGTTCTGAGCACCCAGCCCCTGTTCTTGCTGCTGGGTCTCACGCTGGTCGTCTCCAGCCTTCCGAAATTGGGATGGGGAGGGGAGATTCCCGCTCATCCCGCTCACCCGGGGGATTCCTGTCCCTGAAACGTCGCTTCCCGGTGTTCCGTCGGTGCTCATCCCCATTCCCATCCCCCAGGGACGTGCTCCAGAACCTGAACTTGGACTCGTGGCGAGGAAGCTGCCAGAGGGGCGATGTCAAGGAAGGTACGTGGAGGTGCTGAGCTGTAGGACCAGGGCGTGGTCAGGGCAGGAATTGGTGGATTCTCCAAGCTTTGGATGGGTTCGGATGGATTTGGATGGGTTTGGGTGGGTTTGGGTGGGTTTGGGTTGGTTTGGGTTGGTTTGGGGGGGTTTGGNTGGTTTGGATGGGTTTGGGTGCGTTTGGGTGGATTTGGACGGGTTTGGATGTTGGGAGGTGTTGCTGGGGAATTGGGAATGCCCCTGGAATTTTTCTGAGCTGGGTGGGAAGGATTGAACCGGGAGAAAAGTCCCGCGGGCCTCGCCGGCCGTGGGCTGCCATCGTCGCGTGGACGCGGAACATCGCGGAGCGGCCGGGGCCGGGAGGGACCTCCGAGATCCTCCAGCTCCACCCCTCCCGCCACGGGCACGATCCCAACCAACCCCGCCCGCGGCTCCCGGCCCTCCCTGACCCCCGCGTCCCCGCAGACGACTTCCGGAACATCTCGGTGATGCCCTTCTCCCGCTATTACCTCAACTGCTCCATCGAGTCCCACTACGCCACGTACAACTGGTACCACGAGGACGTGCTCATCAAGAGCTGCAACACGTCGCGCCCGCAGCAGGACTGCTTCCACTTCATCCCCAGCGTGCGCCGCGAGCACTACGGCCACTACGTCTGCGTGTCCGAGGAGGACGGCTTCCGCCAGGCCCTGGTCAAGGAGCGCCTGCTCGACCGCCTGCGCTTCCTGTCGCAGAAGGGCCGGGCCACCGCCGCCACCGCCACGCTGGCCTCGTGGCTGCAGCTGCTGCTCGCCGTGGCGCTGGCCGAGCTCTTCCACTGACGCCGCGCTGTCCCGCTCGCCCCGGCGGATCCCTGATCTCCCTGGGGCGCTGAGCTGTTCCCCGAGGGAGCGGCGCCTTCTCCGCGCTGGCCTCGCTGGAAGAGCCTCGGCGGGAGGGTGCGACCGCAGGGCTCGGGGACGCGCGGCGGCCGCGGCGGCGGCAGCTCCGGGATCCCGGCGCGGGCGGGCGTCCGGCGATGCATGCACTGATCCTCAGGGCGCGGCCACTCCTTGCATGCGATGAAGAAGAGGAGGAGGACGAGCCGGCCCTCGGCCTCCGGACTGCGGGATCCCAGCGGGGGCCGCCGCCTCCCGAGGTTTTAGCGGACGATGCTGGGGTTGGCGGCGGCTGGGACACCCCCGGCGTCGCTCGCGGGTCCCCTCCCGCTGCGGAGGGCTCGGAGTTCGGGGGCTCGGTTTGTTGTTTTTTGTTCGCAGCCGGCTTTGGTGTGGGAGGGAGGTTGGGAATCGGCGCCGGGACCCCCGCGGGGGCCGGCGCCACGCTGGGAATTTGCATGGAAAAGCCTCGGAAGGTGACTGGATCGGGGGTGTGGGGAGGGCCGGGCCGAAGGGACGGGAAGGGAAGGTGGGGAGCAGAGCCCGCAGCGGAGCGAGAGGCGCTGGGGAGACGCTGGAGACGCACAAATCCTCTGCGGGCAGCTGAGGGGCATTTTCGGGGGCAGCGGGGCCGTCCCTGCTCGCTCCCCGCTCCCCGGGACAGGGACCAGGCGTCCTCAGGGAAAGCGGCCGCGGATCTCAGGGCGGCGGGGGGGCTGCGCCCGTCCCCGGCTCTGCCTCCGTCCCCCGAGCCAGGGCACGGGGCGGGCCCAGGGGTCGCTTCCCCCGCGCTTCCGGAGGTCTCGGAGCGAGACTAAACTGTGAAAACCGGGATGCTCTCCCCGCGCGGGGGGATCCCACTCCTTGTCCAAACCTTTCCCGGCCCCGGGCGGGGACACCCTGGCCGTGCTTCCAATGCCTGTCCCGGCTCCTGCTCCGGGCCCGCTCACTCAGGAGAGCCCGCGGGGCCTCGGGGCCGGGCGAGGGGCCCCGTCCGCGCCGCACGGACAGCGGGCCACAGCTTCCTACTGCACTACGTTCCCCCGGGAGGTGTTCCCCGACCCCGAGTCTAGCATAGAGCTTCTTACAGCCCTTCTCAAAGCACTTTAACTTTGTGGACTAACAGATATTTATTATATCGACTGCTCGTTACTCTATTGTAGGATTTTATAATATTGCAGCAGCTGGGGGCGGATTACAGGAGAGGAAAATTGAAAATAAAAACACCACAACAGCTACCAAAAACAAACAAGCAAACAAACAAACAAAAACCCCTTTCGGATCTGTAACCAAAGTGGACGGTTGGAATAAAGAGTGGAAAAAAGCAGCGCGGCTTTGCTGTTGTTTCTCGCCGGGAATGATGCGGGCCAGGGTCTCCCCTCGCCTTTCTCCCAGCCCCAGCCCTGGGTTTGCTGCTCCTGCTCCAGGCTGGCGCCTTCCAGGAGCAAATTCCCGCTGGAAAATCCAACGGGGGGGTGTCAGCAGCACCCCTGGAAAGCAAGGGATGGGAACAGCGGGGGGATTTCGTGACGTGGAGCCATCCCCTCACCTCCCGCCCGGGATGCTCCTGATTTTGGGGAGCAGTGAGCTGGTGGCCGGTGCTGCGGGGGGAAAGGGCCGGGCTGGGGCTGGAGGGAGGCAGGGAGCGGGAATTCAGGGGTTTGAAAGGTGCCAACGAAGGTGGGGGACAGCAAAGCCTCCCCTCACTGCCGCGAACCTCCACCGAACCCCGCGGCACAAGGGCAGACCCGGCTCGGGTCATCCTCTTCCCCATGGAGGGGTCATCTCCTTCCATGCCTGGCTATTCCCGGAGCTGCTGCTGGGCCTCTTCCCGCAGGGAAATATTTCGGGACGGGTGGTTTTGTCCCGAGCTGCACCCCAGGACTGCGGCGCTGGGGACACATGGGTGGCACTGCCGGGACCCGCAGCTCCCTGATCCGCACGGAGGGGGGGGAGTTTGGCAGCCGAAAGCGAAACCTCTCCCGGCCTCCTTCCCTCCCCAGCGCCGGCTTTGGCACGGAATTCCCGCTGGCAGCTTGCGGCAGGGGAGGAGGCAGGAGCCGGGAGCGTGCGGGTTCCAGAACGGCGAGTGCGAATTTTGGCAGCCCCCGCCCCGCCGCCGATGGGAAACGAAAGGAGCCCAGCGCCCAGAGGGAATTTTTGGGTGCTGCGCGTGGGCACCGAGCTGTTCCCATCCCCAGCTCCACCGGTGGAGACCCCAGAGCTCCAAAATCCCGCACTGAAAACCCCGGGCCACGAGGGTGGGGAAGGTGACGCCGAGCCCTCTGGAACGGGGTGGAGCGGGCTGCAGGCGGCGATAATTCCAGTTCGGCTGCCCCAAAATCCCGTTCCTCGCCGGTGACGGGGTCCCGGGTGCTCAGTCCCGCGCTCCCAGCCGGGTGCTCGGGCGAGGAATGGGATTTTGGGGGCAGCCGAACCCCGGAGTGCCCGGGTGACGGGGACACGCGCAGGGGCTGCACAGCGTCCCCTCCCCGTCACGTCCCCGCTCCCTGGGAGCAGCCGGGACAAAAGCGCGGAGATTTTCGCTGAATTCCCCGAGGAAATCCCAAACCCCGAGCCCCGCGGGCTTGGGTTTTATTCTGGGAGTCGCTCCCACGCCCGCCGGCTGCTTCCCTAAAATACCACGAGCCAAAAGCCGGGAGCGGAGTTGGGAGCTGGGATTTGTTGTGGCCTCGGGGCTGCCCGAGGAGGAGCCGCGGTGTCACCGCCCTCACCGCGGCCGTGCCCGCATCCTTCCGGGGGTTATTCTGGGATCCGTGCGCTCCCGGGAGCGGGCATAGGCGGGAAGGTCGGGAATTCCTGCACGGGAGGGTCAGGTATTTATTCCAGCAGCTTTTCCCGGCTTTTTTCCGGAGCGGCGACGGCCGCACGCCTTGAACAAAAGCCGCCAGGAGCATTTGTTTTTTTTCCCCAGCATCATTTTTGGGGTCGTTCCAGCCTGGAGGCTGCTCCAGGGGGAGGATTTGCCACTCAGGACCATCCTGTATCCCCATGGATGGGGCGCCGGAGCTGGTGGGACACCCCACAGCAGCACCCCAGGGACACTGGGCTCGGCCTGGTGCTGTCTCCAGCCGCGGCATCCCACTGGGAATCTTTTCCTGCTGGGATGCGGGTACAGATCCATTCCGCTGGGATCGGGATGCCCCTGGATTCACGAGAGCCAGGATTCCAGGGATGGAGAGGCGCTGCTGCATCCCGGCCGCGCCTTCCCACAGAGGAAGGGTAAAGCCATTCCCGGCTCTATCCAGGGATTCCAAGCATCGGGATCGGGATTGCCTGAAACCCCGCCGCGCTCTCGGCTCTCTCCCGGCTGCCGCCACCCCTTGTCCGACCGGGTTTTCCCTGCCGGGGATGCGGCAGCTCCGTTTGTAGGGATCACCGGCTGCCTCGGGGCCGTTCCCCGTTGTTCCCGAGGATCCCGGGGTTTCTCCCGCCTCGCACGGGTGTCTGCGTGTCCCGGGGTTTTGGTGTGGTCCGGGCTGGGACAGGGAGGGATCCCAAGCGGGGCAAGGGGAAGCAGGGAGAGGGGCCCGAGTGGGAAACGCAGCAGTTTAGGGGAAATGAGCCGGCCCGGGAGAAACTGAGGAAGTGGAGCACGGGATAATCCCACGCGGCCCCGTTCCTCCTCCCCACAGCCCCGCACGCCAACGCTTTGCCCTTTCCAGCCGTGGATTCCCGCTCCCAGATCCCCCCTGGCGTGATCCTGCCTGGAGAACGCATCCCATGGGGTGGGACACCCCGAAATCAGCCCGGAAACTTTGAAGTCTGGCAAGAAAGGAGTGAAAAGAGATTCAGCTGAGCGAAGGAGGGGAGTAAAAACGAGGTAGAGTCGCTGCGGTTTCACATCCGAGCCGATCCTGGCTCTCTCCATCCTCCGGATCCTGAGCATCCCCAAATCCCTGAGGGATGCTGAGGGGGATGATGACCCTGTGCGAGGTCATCCCTTCCTCTCATCCCAGGGAAAACCCTTCCGGGCAGAGCTGTCTGCAACCGAAACGTTCTCATTTTTGGAGCAGAAAATGATGAAAATGAGTTTCCCCCGCTCGCTGCCAGCCCCGCTTTGAATCACGGGGGGTTCCTGGGCAGGATTTCACCGCTGGGATTTTCCAGCCGCCCCTCCGCGAGTGGATCCACTCCCGAGAGTGGGGAAGAGCCCGGGATGAAATCCCTGCAGGAGCCTGGGGGGTCCTCGGGGAGATTTGGAGGGGGGTTTGGGGCATTGTGGAGAGGTCTTGGGGAACTGGGTCATTTAAGGGGGATTTTGGGGCAATGGGTAG
>VXAZ01001839.1:187179-217484 GCA_013399875.1 Gymnorhina tibicen | reverse complement strand
CGCACAGTTACTGTGCAGTCTGGAAGAGTCTNGGCACATCCTCTTGAGGTGTTATAGCGGTCTCCTGATCCTGCACAGGTCCCCCTGCCATGTCTGGCATTCCCACTCTTTCTAGGAGATCCCAGTCTCCCACCTCCAGAGCCCGCAATTTGACCAACTCCCAGAAACATCTGGAGTTTCTTGGGCGCACAGTTACTGTGCAGTCTGGAAGAGTCTAAGGGCGGGTCTGGAGCAACCATTTCTTCCGACGTCCGGCCACCGCAGCCTTCCGTCCTGGAGCAAGTGTATCTTCCATTTCACTGTTGGAATCATCAGACAGGGGTCTCTCCGAGGACCCCAGTACAAACGAGGGAGACGGGCAGGGTACAGGCGCCGAGCCCGAGGGTGGTACGGCGGCCAAAGCTGGAGTCGGTTGCGCAGGGGGCAGCGAAGCAGCCATTTGCGGCAGCGCACTTTGGGGCGTTGCTGGCTGTGCCGGCGTATCCTCTGTCCGAGCCGCCCCTGCCACTGGAACCGTTGCCAGAGTCGCTTCTGCTGCTGGCTAAGGCGCTGCCAGAGCCGGCTCTGCCAGCCCAGGTCGCCCTGGCACTCCTGCCACCACTGGAGCTGTTTTTTTCACCGCTTTTGCTTCCATCAGGGGAGCTGCCAGCACTTCCAGCTTTGCAGCTGCCGGAGCTGGCGCCTCCGGCCCAAGCCGCCCCGGCACGGCCCCGTCAGCAGCCGCCTGCAGTAACACCCCCGGCAGTTCCGCTAACTGCTGAGATACCTCCATAAGCTGCCGTGATATATCTGGCAGTACCGCCAGTTGCCGTGGCATGTCCCACGGAACCGCCCTCTGTTGCTTTAGGAGGTCTACTATCGCTGGCTGCACCTGCGCAGAAAAGCACCCAGATACGGGTGCCTGCACGGAACCGCCAGGCACCTCAGGCACAGCGGGCGCCTGTGCAGAAAAGCCAGGCGCAGCCATGGAGCCCCAAGTTACTGGCACACCGGGTCGCAGAACTGGAGAGGCCGTGGGAGTGACCGGTACTGTTATATCCGCCGAAGATAGCAGTGCGGAGGGGGCCGGAGCCGCCTGGGTGGAGGGCGAGGGGCGCTCCAGGCCACCCTGCTGTTTAATCATGTCCGTGAGCTGTTCTGCGGGTGTAGGGTATCTAGGGGGCATGTAGTTGCAGGGCAAACTGTACTGCCTCTGAACAGGCCCTACGACCGGCACTGCATCCAGCGGGGCTGGAGACGGCTCCTCGGTGCGGCCGCTGTCAGGCAGTATGCTCAGTTCAAGCCCCTCAGAGGCATCTCCCTCAGAACCCTCTGAAGCCGGCACTCCCCCTCCGTCGCCTGCTTCAAACTCTTGTAATATATCAAATAAATCTCTCCAGATGAGANTCCTACAACACTCATTTCCAAAACGCATCTCCAGTGTATCATAAACAGACTTGGACAAACACCAGGTTCAGATAGTTATACAAAAACCATCTTACTGTTTTCATAACTTACGTGAGAAGGGAAAGATTCTCACAGGATATTGCAAGAAGCTGGAAAACCTTCTACTAGCAGCTTGTCAGTATCCACAGCCTCATGTTCAGCCTTACAATACCCCTTGGCCTTCCTGACCCCTTCCTTCAGGTAGGATTTCTGGTCCTTTGCCCACTCAGGAGCTGGGTTAGGGGCTCCAGAGGCAGGTGTGGAGCATTGCCTCTGGTGTGCCAGGGATTGGCAGCTGCTGCCGGGCTGGGGTTCAGGCTCTAGGGGTGGGGGTGTACAGGACAGTGCACTGCTTCACCAGGGCAAGGCCCGACCTGCTCCTTCCTCCTCCACACATGCATCCCAAAATGTCTTGAGACATCAGTCTTTCCAGTCTCTCTCAGCATTGCCTTCAGTCTGTACTACTGTGGTACCTTGCTTGAGTCTGTACCCTTTTCAGAGTGTCTAGATTTGCAATTGCACATATGTGCACACATAATATAAAATCATCCTTTACTCAAAGGCCAATTCTTCTAATGGAAGATGGTGAACTATTGCTCTAAGCCCTGAATAATATGTAACAACTTAATGACTTTAGGAAAAATACTAATCTTGTATGAAGCAGAAATTTGTATTCTCTCCATCATGATTATACATACATAACATTTTAAATAGAGTTGTTAGAGGGAAAGGATAATTTGCTTATATTGTGGAAAATGGAAAAGTCCATCTAATGAGCTGTTCTGCAACTTTTAGTAATGTATATTGCCATTAAACCAAAATATTTTAAATATTAAATATAGTAATTAAAATTTGGACTTTAAATGTAATACATTGGAGTATTTTTCCTTACAGAAAAATTGATTGCCATCAGTTCCCTTTATAAATAGGTTATTGAGTTCCAGGAGACATATATCCCTGAATAAAGTTATGAGCTGTTTATAGTAGGGATATACTGCTATAAAATATTCCTTTAAAATGAGGTTTAAAATTGTGTGATATGTAGTAAACATGCTTATACTCCATCTATGCTAGAGAGTAGTGTATTTGAGAATACATTTTAGCAAAAAAGCTGTTTTGTTTGTTTGTGTAAGAAGTTGGGAAGCAAGAAAGATTAAATGTCTTCAAAATTAGAAGATAAACGTAAGATATTTTTAAAAGTTGCAGGAATAGTTATATCAAAATGATTCACAGAGTCACAGAGTCAACTATGTTGCAAAAGACCTTTGAGATCATTGAGTCTAACCTATGACCTAACACCACCTTGTCAACTAGACCATGGCACTAAGTGCTACATCCAGTCTTTCCTTAAACACCTCCAGGGATGATAACTCCAACGCTCCCTTGGCAGCCCATTCTAATGCCCAATCACTCTTTCTGTGAAGAACTTCTTATTAATATCCAGCCTACACCTCTGCTGGTGCAGCTTAAGACTGTTCTTGTCCTGTCGCTGGTAGCCTAGGAGAAGAGACTGACCCCCACCTGCCTTTCAGGTAGTTGTAGAGAGTGATAAGGCCTCTCCCCTGAGCCTCCTTTTCCCCAGGCTAAACAAGCCCAGCTCCCTCAGCCGCTCCTCATGGGACTTGTGTTCCAGACCCTTCACCAGCCTTGTTGGCCTTTCTCTGGACATGCTCCAGCATCTCAACATGCTTCCTAAATTGAGGGGCCCAGAACTGGACACAGTACTCAAGGTGTGGCCTCACCAGTGCCGCGTACAGGGGAAGAATCACTTCCCTAGTCCTGCTGGCTACATTATTCCTGATACAGGCCAGGATGCCATTGGCCTTCTTGGCCATGGTGGGCACACTGCTGGCTCATGGTCAGTCTGCTATCAGTCAGCACCCCCAGGTCCCTTTCTGCCTGGCCACCGTCCAGCCACTCTGTCCCCAGCCTGTAGTGCTGCAGGGGGTTGTTGTGACCAAAGCGCAGGACCCGGCACTTAGTCTTGTTAAACTTCATATTGTTGGATTCAGCCCATGGATCCAGCCTGTCCAGGTTCCTCTGCAGAGCTCTCCTACCCTCCAGCAGATTGACATTCACACCCAACTTGGTGTCACCTTCAAATTTGCCAACGGTAGACTCTATCCCCTCGTCCAGATCATTGATAAAGATTTTAAACAGGACTGGGCCCAGCACTGATCCCTGGGGGACACCACTAGTGACTGGCCACCAACTGGATGCAGCACCATTCACCACCACTCTCTGGGCCTGGCCATCCAGCCAGTTCTTAACCCAGTGAAGGGTGCACCTGTCCAAGCCATGGGCTGCCAGCTTTTCCAGGCTTATTCTATGGGAGATGGTGTCAAAGGCTTTGCTGAAGTCCAGGTAGACAACATCCACAGCCTTCCCCTCATCTACCAGGTGGGTCACCTGGTCATAAAAAGAGATCAGTTTGGTTAGTCATGGCCTGCCCCTCCTAAATCCATGCTGGCTGGGTCTGATCCCCAGGCTATCCTGTAGGTGCCATGTGATTGCACTCAAGATGAACTGTTCCATAATGTTGCTGGGAACTGAGGTCAGGCTGACAGGCCTGTAGTTTTCTGGATCCTCCTTTTGGCCCTTCTTATGGATGCGTGTCACACTGGCCAGCTCCCAGTCATCTGGGACCTCCCTGGTTAGCCAAGACTGATGATAAATGATGGAGAGCAGCTTGGTGAGCCAGCTCCCTCATCACTCTAGGATGGATCCCATCAGGTCCCACAGACTTGTGAGCATGGAAGTGGCTCAGCAGTTCACTAACTGCTTCCTCCTGGATTACAGGGGATCTGTTCTGCTCCCTGTCCCTGTCTACTAGCTCAGGAGGCCAGCTGTCCTGAGGAACACCCATCTTATTGTTGAAAACTGAAGAAAAGTTGTTAAGTACCTCAGCCTTTTCCTCACCTTTGATAACTATATTCCCTGCAGTGTCCAATAAAGAACAGAGGTTTTCCTTGCCCCTCTCCTTTTGCTATTAATGTGTTTATAAAACTGGTTTTTATTATCCTTTGGCCATGTTAATTTCTAATTGAGCTTTTGCCTCTAATTTTCTTTCTGCATAACTAACCACACACTTAAACACTTTCTGAGTTGCCTGCCCAAATGTGATATGCCCTGTTATTTCCCCTGAGTTCTTTCAAAAGCCCCCTTCCCATCCAGGCTGGTCATTTTCTGTGTTGGCTTATCTTTCAGCATGTAGGAAGAGCCTGCTTCTGTGCCTTGAGGATTTTTTTCTTGAAGTATATCCATTCTTCCTGGATCCCCTTGTTTCTAAGGGCTGTTTCCCAAGATACTCTCTTAATCAGCATCCTGAATAGGTCAAAGTCTCTTCTGAAGAGCATGTAGCCATCCACTGCAGCACTCCAGTCATGTGAGTCATCCTACCACGTTTCTGTGATGGCAACTACATCATAGCTTTCCTGCTCTACAGTGGCTTTCAGCTCCTCTTGTTTGTTATCCATGTTACATGCATTTGCTTACGCGCACTTCAGCTGGGCTGCTGATTTCAGCCCTGACTCTGGTTTTCCACCCTTAGGCTCCTCTCTGGAGAGCCTGGTTTAATGCCCTTCCCCCTTCAAACTTAGTTCAAAACCCTCTCAATCAGCCCTGCCAACTCATGGGCTGGAATGCTTTTGCCCTTCATAATGACGTCTGTTCTGTTTTGCATAATGGAAAGACAACAATGCACCAACGTAGTCAGAAGTGATTAAATTTGGGGTAGGAATAATGTGGGGGTTTTTTAATGGAATTTGAAGCACTTGTTAGCCTGGAGAAGTGTGTTCAACCAAGTTGTTCACCAGAAGAGTTTCATGACAGGTAAGTCTGACATGGCAGGCTAGGAAAATACATCATTTTATTCAGAATATTTCACTCTGGAAATATGATAGAGAACATAGAGCAAAGATTACTTTTTCAGTTTATGGTGAAGAACGCTTTTTGAATTCTCTTTTATTTTGCTCTTGTCTTTTCTGTTTGAGGAAACAAGAAATCTTTTTCTCAATTAGTTATAATGAAATACATCTTGAAATAAGGTTTTCTTCAACCTATACAAAATGGATCTTTTCCAGCTAAGAGACATCAGTTTTTTTATATGTAGTATAGAAGAAAATTTATGTCCCCTGGAAAAAGTCAAATTTTAGTACAGAGAAGGTTTATTAGCTGTGGATGTATTATTGTTTTGTCTTGCAGGTTTTGCCATCAGGAGGGGAGGCTGGAGACAGATTGCAACTGTAAATATCTCATATTAAGGGGGGTTGAATGAGTAATGGCTCTAACTCTGCTTCTCTTTAATGACAGTTTAGTGACAACCATTAACCTTGGGTTTCAGATGTTAGGAAGGCATAAAAAGCATGGTAACAACTGCCTGTCATTCTCATCTTTGTTAGTCCCAGCGTCTGTTCGATACACTTAGCCACAAGGATTTAAGAAGAAACAGGGTCTTAAAGAGAACTTCCATAGCTCTTAGACTCATTTTAATAGAAGTTTTTGACATTTGGATTTTTATCTGTAATTCAGATTTTTTATTTTGTTTTTTCATGAGGAGTTTATCCTTGTTTTGACCAACTCCAGTATTTGCTGTCTCAAATCATAAAACAGGGTATTAAAATAACTGAAAGAAAAGAATCTGCTCATGAGATGAAAGAGCAGGTATAGCGTTAGGAACGATGCTGGGAAGATGCAATGATAAAGACCTCATATTTGGGAGTACAACAACAACCAAATACCTAGTCTTAGCAGTACAGTACAAAAGCAAACATAGTTTTTAAAGCCTGTGAAGGAAAATGGGTAAAAATATCAATAGAAGGAGCTTATGTAAAGAATACATAACACAACCAGATTGGGAAGCTTGTATCCCTATTTGCTACTGCGATTTATTGCAGCAGGTTACTGCTGTTGACTTTCCAGTAGTAAACAGGTATTGTGATAAACATTACACCCAAGAAAGACTGGTTTCATGTGGCTTTGTAGCTTCTTATTAGACAGATATAGCATCCAAAAACATTGCAGGCTTTTTTATGTCTTTAAAGCATTCACAGTATCACTGCTACTTGGAAGCCCTGAGGTTTAGAAAAGGTTGTGCTAGTACTTATACCTCTTGCAATCTGTTTCTGTATACAGCTACTACTCAAAACTTTGCAAGTCTCTAACCATTTATTCAAGAGGGTGATCACATGTCACCTGTGTATAAGTACCCTTGTTTTAAAAGGAAAAGGATAGTATCTTTAATAGACCATTTGGAGAAAAGGCAAAACATTTGAGAACTGAGTTTTTTTAAGTTAATAGCATACTTTTTTTCCTTCAGCTCTTTTAGCTGATCCAATAAAATATGCTTCCTCTCACAATGAGCTTTGTGGTTTGCAGCCTTAAAACCTCATGTCTGCAGCAGCAGTGATTGCACTCAGATTGGTGTAGGAAAATGAATAATTAACACAATATCATTTTCCAGGACAAAAAGGAGTAAAATTGTTAATAATCTGTGTCCTTCCCTCTGCTTACAGAGGCCTTCTTGTCATGTAATTGCTTGGCTAACTCGTATGTGAAGCATACCCTGTGTGGCTAAGAAATATACCCCCATAATAGGCACATTTCTTTAGTCTGCCTCTCCAAGCTATCATGCTTGCTTGCCTTCTTCCTTGATCTTTCTCATGCTGATTCTTCTACACAAAATTTGTATAATTTTTGACGGTTAAAGCTCATAGCTCTCTATAATGACAGTTTCTGTCAACACTGACCTTCAGATTCCTCAACTGTATGTTAGAAAGTTAGGAACATGTTTAAAGTTAGACATACACTCCGTACACATGTAGCTTATTATTTTTGTCTCTTGCATTCATCCTTCTTGATTAGTCTAGCAGTAACTTAATGTTTTGTCCATACCGACTTCTAAAGATTTTGTAAGATTTCTTTTATAGTAACTTTTTCTGTATCTTGTGCCCTAAAGTATCAACAGTATTTAGTAAAAATCCTTACTCTTCTGAGAGGAAATTCAGTGTTGACTTTCAGAAGAAATTGGCATCACTGACTGGAAAATGTCAAACTTGAGAGGGAACCAGAGAGTTTTGCTACTACTATCCTTCACAGAAGTATCCTGCCTTTTGCTTGTGTTGTGTTTCATTAGTAGAGTAATTTCTTCTCACTGATGTTAATGCTGTTATGTGCTTAGACCATGTGATAACCCATCTTGATAGTGGAAGAGGCTCGTGCTTGTGGTCCTGGAATGGAAAGCCAGTTGTATCAAAGGCATGTTCTTCCCCAAAACTGACCATTTAAAGACTCAGCTCTCAATCATACAGCTATTTCATAGACTCTCCTTAGTGTTTGTTCTACACTGAAGCTTAGAAAGTTACAGTGGTGTCTCTTCACTTGCATCAGTAATCTAGAGTATGTATTCATTCCTCTAGGCAGAGAAATGGGCAATTTGTTAGTGTATGCAGTATATGCTTATTGTTTTCCTCTTCCATTATTATTTGAAGGACTAATTTTTGTAGATGCATTTTAAATGGTTTGGATAGATTCACTCCTTTTGAAAGCTCACATTTCAGTATAGTCTTGTGGCTGTAGGCTTAATTAGTAAGGCTCAAAAGCTTTGCCTGTATAAAGGACAATGGGGAATCTTGCTGACAAACTGAGCCATTGCTAAACTTGGGCCAAGTAGTTAGTCAAAGGTCAAGGACCTATTGAACTTGAAGGCTGGAAGCTGGTCATTGCCTGTACTAGGAGGAAGGCTCCTTCTCCTGAAAATTAGATTATGACAAGTAGGATTGGCACTTTTACAACAGGTATAAGGCCCTGGAACCAGGACTGTCAACTGATGAGATGGAGAAAGGTCCTTCTGGGATAGAGGGG
Source organism: Gymnorhina tibicen (assembly GCA_013399875.1). Classification (NCBI taxonomy): domain Eukaryota; kingdom Metazoa; phylum Chordata; class Aves; order Passeriformes; family Artamidae; genus Gymnorhina; species Gymnorhina tibicen. The sequence goes on along the minus strand of VXAZ01001839.1, from coordinate 209,198 downwards.
CCACATAGGCCAACACAATCTACCCCCAACATCACGACCTCCTCTGTCAAGAGGAAATGAAGGGTAGTTGTCATAGGTGACTCCCTTCTAAGGGGAACAGAGGGTCCAGTATGGAGACCAGACCCAAACCATGGGGAATTCTGCTGCCTCTGAGGGGCTTGGGTAAGAGACATTGCTAGAAAACTCTACAGTTTAGTAGGGCCCTCTGTTTATTATCTGTATTGGTTCTTCAAATCGGCAGTAACAAGATAACAAAAAGAGTCCAAGGGCAGTCAAAAGGCATTTCAGGGCCTTGGGATGATTGATTGAAGGATCAGGAGCACCAGGTAGTGTTTTCCTTGGTCCTTCTACTGGCAAGGAATAATATCAAAAGGCACATCCATCAGATCAACACATGGTTTCAAGGCTGGTATCATTGGAAAAATTCTGGGTTTTTTGTCTGTAGGATGATCTATACAACACCTGGTCTACTGACACCTGGTGGGATGCACCTTTCTCAGAGGGGCTCATTGATAGAACTTCAAACTAACTTGGAAGGGGAAAAGGGACAAAACCAGGCTTGCCAGTGATGAGCAATGGAATGGAATGCCAAAACTTGAGGAAGTGAGCTCTAGTGGTCTCCCTCAGTCTGCTCCATGAGGTGTCAGCTACAATGAAGCACATCTGAAATGTTTCTATACCAATGCATACAGCATGAGTAATAAACAAGATGAGCTCAAAGATTTGTCCCAGTCCCATTTGACATGAATGTCATAAGTGAAACCTGGTGGGATGAGTCCTGTGACTGGAATGCCACGTTGGATGGTTATAAGCTCTTCAGAAGGGATAGGCAGTGCAGGTAAGGCAGGGTGGATGGTGTTGTATATAATGGAGGGACTGGCTTACAATTGGTGATGGCATGGTTGAGAGCTTCTTTGTGAGGATCAAGGGGCAAACAAATAATGCTGATGTCATCATGGGAGTCTACTATAAACTACTTAACCAGGACAGTAACACCGATGGATTATTTTTTGAGTTTAGCGACGGAGGCATCAGTGGACTGATGCTGTGTTTTTCCCACAGAATCCCTCATGGAGATTCTTTGGTGGCGCTCTTCCAGCACCCATGCGTGCACATGATCTCACCCTCGCAGGTGGTCGCGAGCAGCCACTCACACACACAGTCTAAGCGTGAACCGGAGATGAAAAGGCAAGAGGAGTTCTCTGCGTGCAATTCCGAGGCGTTTATTGGAACCAACACACTCAAAGGGAACAGAGGCAAAGAACAAAGAACAAAAGCCCACGCGTGGTTTTATACTGAAGGGTCCCGGGGCGGGCAGAGCATCAGAAGCCAGTAGTCTGAGGGCTAGGGGGTAGAGACAAGGCTGAGTGACATAACAGGGGCCAATGGGAGAAGGGAGGGGAGGGGGGAGAGGACCAGGGGCCAGTGGGGTCTTGGTAAAGGGAGAACTTTCTACCACAGTGGTGTGGGGAAGGACCACTTCATAGTAACACGGGGGTGTAATGTGGACTTAGCCGCCGCAACATTTGAGGAACTAAAAGACACCTCCAGATCAAATGCCCTTGTCCTTACAATGGACTTCAATCTGCTAGAAACTAACTGAGAGCAAACAATCACACAACTGGAACAAATAGGTCCAGAAGATTTCTAAACTAGCTAGATAGTAACTTCATGGTAAAAGTACTAAGGGAGCCAACTAGGAAAGATGCCATCCTTCATTTGCTGACTATTAACAGAGAGGGGTTCATGAGTGAAGTGGAGATTGGTGGCCATCTTAGCCACAGCAAGGAAGTAAACAAGTTTAAAATCTCTGTGGGCAGGAGGAAAAGTACCACCAAAACTTTAAACCTGGACATAAGGAGAGCAGACTTCAGGTTTCCCAGGGAACTAGTGAGTAAGGTCCCCTCTGGGGAAATGCTTTTGAAGGTACTGGCATTCATTAATGCTGGTCATCTTTTAAGCATTTCCTCCTACGGTCATTGGAGCAGGAAATTCCAAAATGTTGGAAGTCAAGCAGATGAGGGAGATGACCTCGCTTTGCTGAGCCAGGATTGTCTTTTGGAGATAATGCAAAAAAGGAAGGTGAAAGCAAAGTCAGGTGATGTGGGAGGAATAGAGAGGTGCTGCTCACCACTGTAGGAAGAAAAATTCATGTGGCCAAAGCTCAACTGGAGTGACCAGTGCCGTTGAGGACAATAAAATGATGTTTTTTAATACTTACTGCAGAAATAACATTGTCCTGCTATGCAGAATGAGGATGGTCACCTCGCAAGCAGGGACATAGACAGGGCAGAGATGTTTAATACTTTCTCTGCCTGTCTTCAGCACTGAAGATAGACTAAAGTGATTCCAGTGCCCTGAGCTGAGGACTGTGGTTGTGAGAATGATAACTCCCAGTTGACTGAAATTGTGTGGAATCTGCTGCTCCAGCTGGATCACTATAAATCTATGGGGCCTGATGGCATTCATCTGAGAATACTCAAAGAGATCATTGATTGACAGGACTTGAAGATAGACTATGTAAGTTTGCAGATAATACTAACTTGGGAGAAGCTGTTGACTCCCTGAAAGGGAGAGAGGCCCCACAGAGAGACCTGGACACATTAGAGGGCTGGACAACCACCATGATTGTTAATGAAGTATAACAAAGACAAGTGATGGATTCTGCGCCTTGGACCATGCAACCCTGGATATACAGACAGATGGGTATGAGATGATGGAGAACAGCCCCACGGAAAGGGACATGGGGATCCTGGTCAACAGCAAGCTGAATATGAGTCAGCAGTGCCATGGCAGCCAGGAGGGTCAACCATGTCCTAGGGTGCATCAGGTACAGCATCGCCCCCTGGTCAAGGGAGGGGATTGGCCTGCTCTGCTCTGCACTGGAGAGGCCTCACCTTGAGTCCTGTGTGCAGTTTTGGGTGCCACAATATAAGAAAGATATAAAGCTATTAGAGAGTGTCCAAAGGAGGGCTAGGAAGATGGGGAAGGGTCTAGAGGGGAAGCCAGACGAGGAGTGGCTGAGGTAATTTAGTTTGTTCAGTCTGGAGAAGAGGAAACAGAGAGGGAGACCTCATAGCTGTTTACAACTTCCTCACAAGGAGAAGCGAAGGAGCAGGCACTGATCTATTCTCTGTGGTGACCAGTGACAGGACCTAAGGGATTGGTATGAAACTGTGTCAGGTGAGGTTTAGTTTAGATATCAGGAAAAAGTTTTTCACCCAGAGGTGGTTGGGCACTGGAGCAGGCTCCCCAGGGAAGTGGTCACAGCACAAAGCCTGCCAGAGTTCAAGAAGCATTTGGACAACATTCTCAGGCACATGGTGTGATACTTGGGACTGTCTTGTGCAGAGCCAGGAGCTGGACTTCAGTGATCTTGATGGATCCTTTCCAGCTCACAATGTTTAAGGATTCTATGTTTCTACCTGTGTCAACACTAGTAGCTGAAGTCAGAGAGTAGGGGTCAGGCATATTATGGCTTTTACTCTAAGCTGATGGGATGGTCTTTAATATATTAGGATTTTCTAAATTAATGTGATGGTTTAGCAGTTTAGGGAAACTTGGTTTGATGGGCAGGTTGTTAGAACAATTAAACAAGCTGGTAACACCTCTGTGATGTACATATATAAGGAAGAAGAGACCACAAGAAGCTCTTTTTCCTGCTTCCCTGCTGAGGGGTGGTGAGGCAGGGGGGCCCCGGGCCTCCTCTTGGAGCAGGCCACCAGGGTCCCCTGGCGTGGCAGCCAAGGCTGGGCTGCCGGGAGAAAGCCACTCTGGAGCTGCAAGCAGCTGCGGGGCCGGAAACCCCTCCCCAGTTGAGGCCAGGACTGCGTGGCCGAGATTCATCTGAGGCTGCTGTGGCCTGTGTGGTGCTGGCGAGCCCCTGAGGCCGGCGTGGCTCAGCCCAAACTGAGGAAAAGAAACCCCATGCAGCTGGCAATGAAAGACAGGGTGAGCCTTTCCCTGATGCAGAGCTTGAACAAGATCAACTTCTCAGCTGAAAACTTACAGATACCAACTTTCTTCCAAGTCAGAGAAAAGGGAAAGTGATGTCACATGAGGAGGCTAACATGGCGGTGCCACAGTCGTTGGAGGAAGGGAGAGAGAGGAGACGCTCCCAGCGCCGGAGCTGAAATTCTCTTGCAAGCCATGGTGAGGACTATAATACAGCAAATTGTTTTCCCTATAATTCATGAGATGAGGTAATCCATGTGTAGCCCGTGAAAAAACTGCTCACACCAGAGCCTATAGATGCTGTGAAAGGCTTTTAGAGATTGAAGAAGAGAGCCTTTGTTTTCAGGCCAGAATAGATATCCTTAAAAGACTAAAACCCCATGACTATTATGACCCATGATGGCAGTTTAGAGAAGACTGCAAGATTCATTGGAGGGACTTTTCACTGCAGCAGATTCAGGTGGACTGTTGTTTGTGAAGTTTGAAACCATGTTAGAGAAGTTCGCAGAGACCTACCTTCCGTGGGAAGAATCCCATGGCACAGCAGAAGAAACTTTCTTCCTTAAGCATACTGAAGAAAGACTCTCAAGAAATGAAACATTGACCAAAACCCCATGTTTGTTTCCCTTGCGTGGGTTGGTAGAAAGAGGGAGGTACTGCAAGAGAAAGGTGTTCTGAAAGTCTGCTTTGGTTTCTCATTACTCTTTTTCTTTTAATTCTGTTAGTAATAAATTTTCCTTATACTGTTTTGCCTTGAAGGTTTTCTGTTTTCCTCAACAATCCTTATTTCACCTCATGAAAAGAAGTTCAATTTCCCCTTCTTTGCTTAGCTATAGCAGAGGCAAATAAGTGAATAGTTTTTTGTGGTGCTGGTGCCTAACCAGTGTCAAACAAAATTCTTCTTTGTCTTCCCTGGTGGCAGAATTAGACTAGCTCTGAGCATGGCAAAAACTTTTTCCCTTTTTGGATAAGTCAGAACTAAAACTCTGGCTGTCACATAGTTGCTGCCACTCAGGTTTGCTGAGCAAGAGCCAGAGGGCAGATTGCTTTTGCATCTTTAGCCAATTCAAAAAATTTTATTTTTCCTTCCTGAAACAAAGAATAATTTTTACTATACAAGGCAATTAGCCATTTAGCTGAAATCTCAAATGTTTTAGTGAACCATAACACTATCTAATGTAACTGTATGATTGATTGATTTTTCACATAAATTTTCCTATATTGCCCCGCTTATAAAATGTTGTTAGCATGGTTGAAAAATGTTCAGTGAACAAAGCAGGGCTGGGGATTTGCTGAAGACATATGAGAGGATTTTTTTTTAGTTTGCTGATAGACTGATGTGCTGAAACTATCAGATCAAAATAGTGCAATAGGTTCCTTCAGCATATGCATACAGCATGTTTTAATTCAGAAAGGCCCCTCCAGGTGTGCATTAGGTTTAGACGGGATAGTACATGCTCCAGAATCATATTGCTTATCCAGGATAAATGGTCAAATCCCTTGCTTCCTGCTATCAGATCTGTGTTTTAATTGTCCTGGTAGTAAGTCCATATTTATGTATGTTTTTAAGGAAATGCACCTATCCTGAGACATACTCAGAGAGCCTGTGCATAGTGAGGTCAGTGAAAACTAATGAAGCAAAGAAACTTTTAAAACAGTCCTGTAGGAATCTTTATTATTATCCTTTCTCTCACCTTTAAGAACAGTTCAAATCTACATTTCATTACTTATCAAATACTACTTTAGAGGAGTTCTGGGTCTTAACCATCTAGTGCGTCCACTAATTACATTTCCTTTTTCATTCCATAACTGAATTGTTCATTAGTTCTCCTGTGCTCTCAGTCTGTTTCCAGAAGTTTTCAGTATCCCACTCTCTGCTTGTAAACTCTTACTGACAAAATAGTTATGGTTCCTTCATTTCCTCTTTTACAACGCCAGGGAAGACAGGATGCTGTGGTGATGAACACAGATATTTCAGAAAAACATACAAGCCTCTTGTTATCTCAGAGATTATAGTGAGAAGGAGCATGAGCTATTGGTTAGATTACTAGTTACTAACTCAAAGATAAAAGAAATTAAGTGAAATGCAGACAAAATTAAAGTTACCAGGGGTTGGTAATTTCTAGAACTGAATTTGAGACAGCAAAAGTTTAACAACGCTGCATATTTGAGATAAAATTTCTCATTGTCTAGGGTGAAACACATGATTTGTGAAAATGGTCTCTCTTATCTGAAGGAACTATAAACTGAGTTTAGGTATTGTTAATCATTTTAGCTTAATGAAGCACATTCCCACCAAAGCCTTATTGGTTTTGTTGGTGGCTATTAGACTGTATTATTTGTTCATGAAAAGTAACCAGAAAGATTTTTGTATACACAGAGAAATGCTAATACTTTCAACTGTGTATAAATATAGCCTTTGGTCTTTCTCTTTATTCTGTTGACTCCAGTGTTACCTGAACATTTAAATTTTTAAAAGAGATAATTTTTTTCAAAACTATGCAGCTATATAGTGTTCACCCACTTCTTTGAGATCTGCTGCCAACAAATACAACCTTACTGTTAAAAAAATACATTTCCTTAAAATAATTTTGTAAAATTGGACACATCTGAGTATGAAATGGGGCAGGAAGCTGTCTTTTTCAGTTCTGTTGTGCCTTTGGGCTATACAAAAGTGGTTTATCAGGCACAGACATGTTTAATGTCAAGATTACTTACATTGCTGAAAATTACAGCTGGAGAGTTTAAAAGCCATAAAGATTGCTTGGTCAACTATTGTCAGTGTGGTAAATTGTGCCAGTCACTATTTCATGCAGTTCTAACTCAACAGTGTGGAACCCAAGTTCTTATGTTTCAAGTATGTAAAAGATTAAAAAAGTAACTTCATAGAAATGGATTAATGTATGGGAATTTAAACCACAAAGCTGAGAAAGAAGGAACAGTATCCCACAGTGGAACAATGAATACAGATGGGTACACATTTATAAATTTTTGTATAAGCATTGCCCGGGAATCTGTTTTTTCACTTTTAAGATTTTCTGCCCCAAAGTTATCAGTCACCAAGCAGAGGAAGAATAAACAGTATCCTTCATGGAAGAAAAAGAACTAAAACTGCATACTTCTGTGACTTTCTTTTTACTTGCTGGAAAGAAGACCTGGTAATTTTATTGGTGCTTCTGTTAATTACCAACCCTAAAAGGGCTTGAATTATTGGAATATAATACAACAGTATTTTTAGATGTTGACAAATTATTTTTAGGAATCTTAATAGCTCCTTCTGCTCTGCAAAATTAATCTCAAGGCATTTTTACAGAATGTTTATTAAGAATTATCCTATATTAGAAATAAATTAGTTCAAAACTCCTGTAGCTGAAGCAGTTCTTCTGTTTTCTTATGTGCAGCTGTGGGATTCTGTTTTGAATTCCACCTGTTGGTTTTGCTGTGCCTTAAACCAGACCTCCCTGATGAGGGAGGATTTGAGATCCTTGCCAGGAATCCCAAGTACTAATGAGACATCCAGCGCTCTCTGCTTTCAGATAGTTTATTAAGTCTTATCAGAGAAGTTAAGAATAGAGCAAGGAGTACAGCAGAGAGTCCGGAGAGTTCTGAATGTTCTTAAAATGTCTGCTGAATGTCCGCAGAATCAAGATAACACAGCCTTTTTAAAGGTAAATTACCCAATAAGGACTTAAAACAAAAGATATTTTCATTTATCTACCAATACTTAACAAATGCCCACCGGAACTGCGGAATTTTTCATTCAGTCCTTTGAGACTGCTTTTACTGCAGAACATGGAGGGATAGAAGAAGCAGAAGAAGCTTAGAAACTACAGCAATCCTCCATTTTGGAGTTTTTTGCTCTTTATCTATTTGCTACATTAATAAACCCCAAACCTTTAGATTTTCACCCTGTGATAACTTTACAAAATATTCTATTATCTAATTCTACCGAAAAGGTTAGCAGTTTTCTCCATGGACAAAGGTCAAATACAGTGCCTTCCAGGGGGGTAAAATTATTTAAAATTATTTAAAACAGGCAGAGGATGTTCTTTCTGCCTTCTGGATTCCCACATGCAGCAAACAAATTTCACCGCACAGTGTATTTATTAAGGCTGTAGGAACCAGCAAGTCAGGCACCGGAGTGCCTAGCTGCTGGAAGCCTGGCTCCTAGCTGGAGACCAACACATGGAGGTAATTCATGGTGTGTCATAAGTCTTGGGTCTTTTTAGAGGGTAAGGTACTATAACATCCAAAGAACTCAGTACTCTACTTTTAAAATAATAATTAAAAAAAATTGCTTACTATTTATTTTGTGGCCTAGTATTGCGCTTCGACGGGATACCTTCCCTTGTGGCCAAAGGTAAAAGAACAGAGAGAGCTGCTGTTCCAGTAGAGTTCTTTATTTTGTAGTTTCATAGTTTTCTGAAGGTAGAGTTCGAAGGGGTTACGTGATAGAGCCAAGCAGCAACAGCAGCAGCAGCAGCAGGCTAACAGCAAGTTGTAAATGTTGTAGATGTAGATGTTGTTGTTCAAACTTACAGAAGTGTCCATTATATTTATTAATTAACCAATAAAATTAACACACGATTATAGTTTTTCTTTTCTTAAACTATCCTGGTCTAATTCTACCAGTCGTAAATCTTACACAAGTCTTACATAGATATTACACAGATATTACACAGATTTGCATATTTTGTTTCTATCAGTTCTTCTTGTTTATGTGAACACTCTCTCTAAAAAATGTGAACAGTATAGTTCCATCTATGTTTTGTCTAAAGTAGAGAAATTCTCTGAAAAGGCAACGCTGCTGCAGTAAGAACTGTGTTTAAGGTCTTTTTGCTGCAGCTTTTTAAAACTTAAGGCACTTAACATATTTCTCCTAAAAGCTAAAAGTCTATATTTCTATTTCACTTTGGTGTGACTTCACGTATCTCAGTTTATCCAAAGGTTTTAATTCAATCCCTGTGCTTTGGCTTTCCTCTGGGCCTGGGTCCAGAGGAGTTCTTACTCCAACAGCCTAGTATTTAGGGCACTGTCATTGACAATACCAAGAATTTAGCTCCATCTCAAAAGACAATTTACATCAAGTGGCACAGTTGGGAGGTCTCCAACCAAAGAAATGTCAGATTTGTGAGGCCATATGGAAAGAAAGCAAGAAGAAATCACAGAATATTCTGAGTTGAAAGGGATCTGCAAGTCCAGCTCTTTAGTGAATGGCCCATACAGGGACTGAACCCACAACTTTGGTGCTATTAGCACCATGCTCTAACTGAGCTAATCTCCTAATGGTTAGTGTTGAAAGAAGGATTTCTGGATGCTAAGTCCCAGCTTCATACTTGGTTTATACATTTTGCTCTTCTCCTTTAGGAAGATGGTAATCTTTAGCAACAAGGCTGGGCAAAACTCTACTTTTGCAGATGTGTCAATCAAAAGATCGTTCTGCACTTCATTTTTAAAATCTGTATTCTAAAGTTGCCTGTCAAAATAGCATGTCTAGTTTCAGAGAGACATAAAAGCAGAAATTTGAGGATCTAAGTGTGAATTGGATCTTCTTATGGAATGAAGTAATCCACCACAGATGAAGTATCATGTTTCATTGTCTTAGAAGCAGGATGGAAAGCAAGTAGCTAAATCTTGACTGTGGCATTCCAGTTAAGCCACCTGCCTGGCAGGGAACTGAGTTTAAACCTTTCATCACTGTTCAGGCCCTCAGGAAATATTAGACTTTCAGGTTTGTAGACATGGGATCAAAGGGAATTAGTGTTAATAAGAACTTGAATTTAATGTGTGAATTGTCCAGTGGTACCTGATGCTGCAAAATACTGCCATTTCCCTTAAATTAATGTGTACTAAAAGTTGTCTTGATTTGGGAGATCAGCATCAAATCCTGTCTTTTTTCCAACCTCTATTCATTTTAAAAAACAAAGCAGTGTTACAGGAAAAGAGAGGGAAAGGGAAAAGACATTTCAATGTAGTAGTTTTCGAGTCAGACTCTATACCCATGAGCACAGCAAGTTCTAGGTACTGTATGCCAACTCTGTTGATAGACTCAGTGTAGTAAGAGCCCATCCTATTCAGAAAGGTCTTGTGCAAGGAGGATTGATGTGAACTTAGCTGATTTTCACAGTATCATTCATCACAGCACTGTAAAGAAGGATAGGAAAAATCCTGGAAAAGATACATATTCTCAAAGAATTTGTCAGATTTTTCTGTGCTTTTCCCAAGAAAAAAAGAAAGAAACAGCTTTCAGGGTATGTGCTTTAAGCATGTTGTTGCTTATATTTAGGCTCTAGAATCAGAGAAAAACTATGCTGTCTATTTCTATAATGCAGAAATAATTTTTGTCCTATAAAAATAATAGTTGAAATTTGCCTCTGCACTGTCAGAGTCTGGCTGGTCAAAGCTGTGGTGTGCCTCTTTGTGATTTTTCCTTCATAAATGACACTTTGCAATCTAAAGATGGGAAGTGATTGCCTGAAAGCGATCAGGCAGGTGGACTAGATGATTGTTGTGGGTCCTTTCCAACTGAACTGTTCTATTCTAAAAAAACTCCAAGCTGAAAGCTCATATAAACAGCAGAAACGAGGTAGTCTCATTCATGTTGATAAAATAAAACGGGGTGTACTTATAATTTTTGTTAATATTTATTAAGGAACTAGTATTACCTGTGACCTTCCCCCAAAGCTAATAGAATCAATGATCTTAAAGATCTTTTCCAACCTAAATGATTAGATGTACTCATTGTACTAGTGTCTCTTCAAACAGATGACACATTCAGTTGTGAGGCTTCCTCTTCTCATCCCACACATTACAGATGTGGCTGTCTGCTTTTAGGACATTTGGACAGCTTATTCTGTGAGTTCCAGAACTCTGAGATGGGTCAAGAATTTAGTCTATGTTTTGTTCTTACTGAGAAGGATTTCATTTGGGGAAGGATTAAATGTGGGGAAGACACCTTCATTTAAATCTAACCTTTTGTGAGATTGCTTAATTGAGGCAATCTTAACTTTGAGAGCATATTTGTCTTCAAAATATCTTAAATAGTTACTATTTTTTTCTTGTAGTTTTTTATTTAGTTATGCCAAGTGGTGTAAAAATTACATATTGTGTAAAGATTCAGTTTAAATTCTTTGATTCAGATAAATAGATATAAAGGATCTAAGAAATAACCTTTCCCACACATATTTAACCATCAGAAATAGCTGACTGGTTTCGGAAATATTTATCAGTATATGCTTTTACCTTTAATAAACCATGGTGCTATTGCATCACTGAAAATACTTCCATTGGTTGATTATTGATACATCTTCTCAAGCCTTTGGAGCAGCTGTAATAATTTAAGCCTTGTGGGTTTTGTGTAAGCAGACTTATTCTTCAACCTTCACTCTCCTCTAGTTAAGAAAATAGTATGTGTAAAGTGAGGCAAAAATGGGAGACATTGCAGGAGACATATTTTCAGTACTTTTTCAATCTACTGAACTGTTTTGGTTGATGAGTGTTTTCTGTAAAAGGGATATACTCCACTGTACTACCTCACACCGCCTTCATTTATGGGTGTGTAAGGCCCCAAACGACTTGAGTGGGTTTTTAACAGGGCTTATGGTTGTTCATGTACTCTGAGTTAGATGCATGGGAGAGATATTGACCAGATATTCTGAAGAGGTCAGAACAACAAAAAAGACTTTACTGGCAACTTTAGAAAATCAGAGAAACTTTGGCAAATGGTTAAGTGCAACATTTAATCAACATAAACACCTCTCAAAGTATTAACTTGGCCCATTCAGCTTAGCAAACTTTAAATCTATTTGATTTCAAGTTACTCAAGAATTCCAAGAAGAGGGAATTAGAAGAAGAAGAAAGAGAGAGAAAGACAGAGAAGATATAGAAAAGCACACATATAGTGACTAACTCCTGAGTTCTAATGATGATAGAAACTCCAAGAAGTGGTAGGGTCCAGACAACGTGATTTTTATTAATAGAGTGGGAGTTTCAGACAAGCCCTGCCTTAGGCTAAGATTTTGGCAGCAGCTTTTGGCCTGCACCTAAACCGCTCTGGCTTGCAAGTTCTAAGAATGGCAGATCATGTCTATCATAAAATGAATTACGTATTGAATAGACAGGAAATAACAGACAAAAGGTCTTGAACAGAGTTGCTTACTACACATTATAAAACAAAAGAACTACTAGTAGATGACATAAAACTGTGCACAACATTAAGGTACCTATATTAAAGGTAGCAAAGAAATAGTATAGATTAGGAGTCACTATAACTTACCACGGAATTGACGATAGTGTACAGAGAGCCCTTTCACTCAAACCTTGAGAGAGTAACCACAAAACCAGCATGCTGACTTTGGAGAAAAGCCCTACACATTTCCAGGGAATGTGCAGAAGACTTCTGCTTTGTGAAAGTTTGGTGTAGCTTTTATAGTTTGTAAATAGGATTGTCTATCAGAAATTCCAGCTTATCTCCACAATCTTGCTTCTACAGCAAGATGTTTATTGTCAGCTAGAAGTGTCACTTCCATGAGACAATCCATCTTCAGTCAGTTAACTCGTCAATTAGCAAGATCTTGTGGTGGGGGAGATGCCCTGCTACAGCGATTGCCCATGTTTGACCTTAAATACCCGTTGGCCTTCCTGGGCTCTTCCCCCAGATGGGACTTCTGGTCATCTGCCCACTCAGGAGCTGGGTTAGGGGCTCCAGAGGTGGAGTGTGGGGCATTGCCTCCAGTATGCCAGGGACTGGCAGCCACTGACAGGCTGGGATACAGGCTCTAAGAGTGGGGGGGACAGGGCAGTGCACTGCCTTGCCAGGGCAAGGCCCAAGCTACCCCTTCCCCCACCATAAACATGAAATTTTTTGAGCCAACAATCTCCTCTAGTCTCTGACAACCACCCCGAGGCTTGAGACATTGACAGGTGTCGCTGTTGAGGCAGGTCACGACACATTTTTACACTGACAACTCCAGGCAATGGCAAAAGCATCTTTAATTCTACAAAGCCTCTATTATACAGTTTCTTGGCTCTTGTGCTATGTCCCCATTGGCTTCTATGTTAACACCCCACAAACTATTGGTTGCTTGCCACTAACACCCATCTAAAACAAATCTAAGCAAATAACAGCCTCCCTAGAGCAGCTGTTCATTCTTCTTCAGTTGTTTTGATTTCTTGCTTCTGTTGATGCTAAAATTCTCATGGGTACAAACCGAATTCTCATGGGTACACAGTGACTGTGTCCAAATCAAAGTCTGTGAGACTTTTAGAACAGCTATCGGTTCCTACAGACAGGGACCACAGTAGTGGTACCTTTCCTCTCATGGCCTAATCTAGCAGACAGAACAAAAAAGAAAGAAGATGGAAGTATGCAGGAACTCATGTAAAGGCCAATTGCTATTCCAATAATCAAAGCATAAATCTTTATTATATTAAAAAGAAGATTTTCCTCTATACAAGTCATTGCCCCCCACCCAATGAGTCTCTAACATTGCAGGCAAGGTGCGATGCAAACCAGGATCCAGGGCGGGGAGAGTTCATGCACCAATCTTTCAGCTGCAGTGACCAAAGAGTCCAGCACTTGGACACATCATGGTCTAAATCATGTGGTCTGTGATTTCTTTTGTGTTTCTTGAAACAGCACTCTTCTTTAGTGAGGTTTAATATTCTTGAATGTTAGACACTTTTATAAAACTATTTTTGATACTTGCTGGACTAGTAAGTTGGGCTCCAAAATAGCACGGCAAATTCAATTTAAGGTTCTCTGTTGCTTACTGATAGTGCAATGCATTGCATTCCCTGTACAAACTCTTAAGGATCAATAGTTAGGATGCCTTGCCTTTTGGTGTCCGTGATCTTACAGATCCAGGTATCACCACAATCCAAACAATTATACATGTGCCAGATTATCATCCTTACTCCTCCCACCAACCAGATTTCAGGGGGATCCCAGAACCTGTACCCAAGGAAAGAGGAAAAGGTCAGTGGGCACCATGGGAAAATTACATTCCTTAAATACTCTACGACATAATAGTCTGGATTGCCTCAAGGGTGGGAGTCAAAATATAACAGCACTTGAGTAATTCCAATCTCTTCAGCATATCATTTCAGTCAGGGTCCTGGAATTGGACCAAATACCTATTCAACTTTATTGAACCCTTCAGTGGTTCTCAACCCCAAAATCTTTCTTCTTCTCTTAACCACTTATGTCTTCTTCACCTACAGCTGGAACTTTACAGCTGCCACTTCAGCTCATCTGTCAGCCCCTTTTCTCTCTCCTTACAGGGGCCACCAACCATTCAACATCCCTTTCTTTTGCACAATTAGGCTTTACACATCTCTTACTGTTACTACACATGCTTCCCTTGGTATAGTATTTTATACTTTGCTCTGAGGAGATAGGAAGAGGTACAAAAATTTGATTCCATAATGATATGAAATCCTATGTGAGCTCCCAAAACTACACTGAGGGAGGAATCTTTCCCATCCACCGTGGCAACTAGAGAAAAAATACAAACTTCTTAAAATATTGCTGGTAACAAACTTAAAAAAAAATATGAACATAAATATCTTAAAACTTACCAAGATAAAAATGTGCAAACACGGTGCAGCAAAGAACAGCAACTCCTCTGTCCTGTTACCATGTTATGTTCTCATAGAACACTTCTAGAAGGAGAAAACTTGGTCCCATTTGGACATACTTCAAAAAGAGGAACTATCTACCTGGTATTCTTTTGTGTTCTTTGCCATAGAAAGTTTCGTTAAACCTTTAATCAAACTAACAAGAACAGTCTGTGAAAAGAAATTAAAAAGATACCAAAAATGCAACCATCACTACGAAAGCTTATTCAGTAAAACTTACTTAAATTATCTAGTACTTTAACAATACTGATAAGGATTCTTAGCACCATGTAGGCAAACTTGAGTTAGAGTAGCCAGCCATCCTTCTGAGATCTTTCCCCTTTTAGATAAAATGGTTTTTGATGGATCTACATATTCACATCCTATTTTGCAAATTTGGACTCAAGTCCATAAGCCAACTATTAATGTAGTATTTGTTCTATCTGGGTGATGTTAGAGTGGTCCTTAGGAGAAAGAACACCACTTTCTTCTCTTTCTTGCTCACTTACCCCTCTGGCACTTAAAGCCATATTGGGTATTACTACCGGTATTAGGTAAAAGGTCCTGCTAGGATGACTGACTAATCCAGGAGCAAACAACCCTGCTGCCATACTGGGGACACTGTTGTGAAAATAAAAAAAGATAAACCATTTAATGTATTTCATTTTAGAGTTCCGTGTTTTGTTGCAGCTTTGTCTGCAATGGAGTTATTGTTTACCATGTTGTCCAGTATAGTTCCTCTGTGTTCGGAGCTGAATTTATGTTTGAAGATCCCACCACTCATTACTTTCAATGTGGTTTCCAACAATCCATTGTACCATTTAATTTTTACAGAGGCTGGTTTGTGATAGGGAATATGATACACCCACTCCATAGCATGCTCTCTGGCCCAGGTGTCTATGAGGTGATTTTCAAAATGAGTCCTGTTATCTGACTCAGTTCTTTCTGGGGTGCCATGTTGCTACAGAACTTCTTTTTCAAGGCTCAAGATGGTAGTCTGGGCAGTGGTGTGAGGCACAGGGTGCATCTCCAGCCATCCACTGGTTGCTTCCACCATTGTAAGCATAATGGCCTTGCAGTGCCCACCTTGGTGGGTCTGCAGGAGTGTGTTGCAATACATCTGCCAGGCCTCCCCATATTTATCTTTCAACCATTGTCCCCCATACCACAGAGGCTCTACCCACTTGGTCTGTGTAAGGCCCCAGTCAACTTGCTTGACGAGATTTTTGAAAGGGCTTACAGTGGTTCATGTACTCTGGATGCTTGGGAAGAATACCGTCAAGATATTCTCAAGAGGTCAAAACAGCACAAAAGACTTTACTGGCAAACTTTAGAAAATCAGGGAACTTTGGCATCCAGTCAACATAAAACATTTCTCAAAGCATTAACTTGGCCCATTCAGTTCAGCAAACTTTACACCTATGTGATGTTAAATTACAATATTCCAAGAAGAGGGAATTAGAAGACGAAGAAGAAAGAGAAAGAGAGAAAGACAGAAAAGCACACATATAGCTACCAACTCCTGGGTTCTGACAGTTTTCAGACAGAACTTCTAAGACTAAAGTAGGGTCTAGACAATTAGCTGGCCTCTTGTTCAGCCTTAAATACCCCTTGGCCTTCCTTAGTCCTTCCCCCAGCTGGGACTTCTGGTCATTTGGCCACTCAGAAACTGGGTTAGGGGCTCCAGGGGTGGGTGTGGAGCATTGCCTCCATTATGCCAGGGATTGGCAGCCTCTGCTAGGCTGGTATACAGGCTCTAGGGGTGGTGGTGTACAGGGCAGTGCACTGCCTCACCAAGGCAAGGCCAAACCTGCCCCTTCCCCCTCCACATGCATCCCAAAATGTCCTGAGACATTAATCTTTCCAGTCTCTCACAGCCTGCTTGATTGCAGTGTATGTTTTACAGTTGAGGATAACCTGGTAGATAGCGTTCATGTTTATGTCCACCCCTCAGCCATGAGCCCACCTGTATGTTGCATCTCTTCCTTGATGACCTAAGGTGTCATGGGCCCACCAAGCCAGAAATAATTCACACTTATGCTGTCAATCAAGATCCACCTGAGACATTTTAATCTTGGCAGCTTGATCCACCTATCCATTGTTGTGGTGTTCTCCTGTAGCCTGACTCTTGGGTACGTGTGCATCTACATGACATACTTATACAGCCAAGTTCTCTACCTCTGCAGTGATGTCTGCCACATTTCAGCAATCCAGATGAGTATGCCTCTGTGCTGCCAATCCGTCTTTCTTTCCATAGGTCTAACTATCCCCACAGAGCATTTGCTACCATCAACATATCAGTGTAGGGGTAGAGTGCAGGCCATTTCTCATGTTCAGTCATATCAGCAAAACCCAGCTGGATGGCTTTCAGCTCTGCAACCTAACTTGATCCACCTTGTCCCTTAATAGCTTCCGTGACTCACTGCATAGACTCCATACAGCTTTCAATTTTTGATGTATCCCTACAATACAGTAGGAATCGTCAGTTTAAAGGATGTATCGCTTTTCTTTTTCAGGTGGTTGATTATATGGTGTGGCCCCTGTAGCAGATGACACCTTTTCCTTCTCGTCCTCTGCAGATAGTCCAAAATTTTTGCCTTCAGGGCACTTCGTGATGATTTCCAAGATCCCTGGGTAACTAGGGTTTCCTATTGGAGCTTGCTGTGTGATCAGCGTGATCTACTTACTTCACATAGCAACTGTGGCATGATGTGTGGAAGGGACTTTCCTTTTAAACATCAGCACAGCAGTGGCTGTCAGGGTGCCAAGAGGAGCCAATCATTTCTGAAGCAGCTTCATAAGCTGCCAGTATCTCTTTTTTGGCAGGGGTGTAGTAGGCTTTGTATTTTGTTTAATTTTGTACTCCCAACTCCCCAGCTACTGCATGAACAGTCTACTGTTTAATTTGTTAAAAAAGCTGTTGTTGTTAAGGATCCCATTTGAAACCATTCTTCTTCCCAGTCACCTGATAGAGAGGGCTTATGATCTGACTATATGCATTCTCAAAAAACCCACAGCACTATGGAAAGCTTGTCTTTACTTTTAGCTGGTTGGTGGGGACATAGCTGCAGTTTTCTTGACCACGTCCACTGGAATCTGATGATATCCATCTTGCCATTTTACTCCTAAAAACTGATATTCCTGGCCAGGTTCCTTGACCTTACTTTGCTTTATGGCAAAACCAGCCTTCAGGAGGATATGAATTATCTTCTCCTCTTTCTCAAAAACTTCCTCTGCTGTTTTGCCCCACATGATAGTGTCATCAATGTACTGCAATGTTCTGGAGCCTCAGCTTTTCCAGTGCAGTCTGGATCAGTCCATGGCAAATACTGGGGCTGTTTCCACCCTTTGGACAGCTGAATCCAGGTGTACTTGACATCCCTTCAGAATATAGCAAACTGTTGCCTGCACTCTCTTGCTAAAGGAATGGAGAAAAATGCATTAGCAAAATATCAATGTTGGCACCACTTTGCTGCCTTGGACTCCAGTTCGTAGTGAAATTCCAGTGTGTCCACAGCAGCACTCGGAGGTGACTTTGTTCAGGCCATGATTAGTCTACTGTCAGCCTCCTCTCTCCATTGGACTTATGCTCTGGCGATATAGGGATATTAAAGGGTGGCTGGCCAGTTCATGAATCATCTCATGGACAGGGGTCACAGAGTCCTGGTTTGTGCGGTACTGTTGATGGTGCACTGTTGTGGTAGTGATCAGTACCTATTGATCTTCAACCCTCATCAGTCCCACAACAGAAGGGTCCTCTGAGAGACCAGGCAAAGTATTCAGCTGTCTAATTTCCTCTGTCTCCACAGAAGCTATCCCAAAAGCCCAACTATGCCCTCCTGGGTCCTTGAAATACCCTCCCCTGAGTTAATCTATGCCAAGGACACACCGGGCCTCTTGGGTCAATCAGAATTGGGGTGGTTTTGCCATTCATTCCCTGTCAGGCTCACTTCAGCTCCCATCCTGTCAGTTGTCACCCCAGAAATAGAGTTAGATTCTGCCTCTATAGATCTTGATGGCATCAGGGTACATTGTGTGCCAGGGTCAACTAAAGCCTTATACTCTTGCAGGTCTGATGCACCAGGCCATCAGATCCACACAGTCCAATAGATCCAGTTGTCCCTTTCCTCCTGCTGGAGGCAGGGCCCCTCTAGTTCTAGTCATTGTAGTTGTTGTTCATGTCTTGTAAATATGAACTTGAGGTGCCTTCAAGAGGATCAGAAATAACATTCAGCCCTTCCATGGTGTCTGAGGACTTGCCCGCTGGAAACTGGAGTGGCATTTATCCTTGAAGAACTTCCTGTGGTGGTCGTCCTTCCTCTCAACTCACACACCTGTACTGCTAGGGCAGAGGTGGGTTTTCCATCCCACTTCCTCATGTCCTTTCTGTGGTCATGCAGGTAAAAGCACAGGTTACCTTGTGGTGTGTGCTGTCTCTTGAGAGCAGGTGGAATGGTACTTCCCAATTACATGTCTACTGAGACCCTCCAAACCATGCTGCTGCTCATTTGCTTTCCCACCTCTCACTCCCTCTGCCCTCTGTGGCAGGCTGGACAGGAGAATTGAAGGTACAAAAGGTAAAGGTCATGGGTTAAGATAAGAACAGTTTACTGAAACTGCAGTTAGATAAGAAAACAAACTGTAACAGCAACAATACTAAAAACAAAAGCATACAAGAGAGAATGATTCACATGCAAAATTCTCAGTGCAGAGCCAGACCCAACTGCAGCCACACACCCCGACCAGAAAAGACCTCTTAACCCTGTAAGACTCCCTTTTACCCTGGCAATGATGTGAGGTGATACAGAATAACCTTCAGGTTCTGGCCATGTTCCCTCTTGGTTACTGAAAAAAGTCATCCCTGTCCTTGCTGGAACCAGAACAAGTTTCAACTCCCCCTCCATGAGCATGGACTTCTTCCCCTAGAGGTTGCTCAGAGCCCCATCCAACTGCACTTTTAATGCTTTCAAGGATGGGACATCCGCAACTTCTCTGGGCAACCTGTTCCAATACCTCACCACCCTCACAATAAAGAATTTCTTCTGTATATCTAACCCAAATTTCCCCCTTTGAACCCATTATTCCTCGTTCTGTCCCTAGAGTTCCTGATGAAGAGTCCCTCTCTGGCTTTTCTGTAAGTCCCCTTCAGATAATGGAAGGTTGCTATGAGGTCTCTACGCAGTCTTCTCTTCTCCAGGCTGAACAACCCTGACTTTCTCAGCCTGTCTTCATAGGGGAAGGGCTCTAGCCCCCTTATCAACTTTGTGGCCCTCCTCTGGACTTGTTCCAAGAGTTCCATGTCCTTCTTATATTGGGGGCACTAGAACTGTATGCAGTATTCCAGGTGGTGTTTCACAAAAGCAGAGTACAGGGGGAATCGCTTCCCTTGATTTGCTGGCTGTGCATCTTTTGATGCAGCCCAGGATTCGACTGGCTTTCTGGGCTGTGAGCACAGACAGCTGGCTCATGTGGAGTTTTTCATGACCTGTCAGCCCCAAGTCCTTCTTCACAGGACTGCTCTCAATCACTTCTCCTCCCAATCTGTAGGTGTTCCTGGGATTGCCCCAACCCAGGTGGAAGACCTTACACTTTGCTTTGTTGAACCTCATGAGATTTGCATCGGCCCACCTCTTAAGCCTGTTGAGGTCCCTCTGGATGGCATTATCCCCTCCCTCTATCATACTGACTGCACTGCCACAGAGCTTGGTGTCATCAGTGAACTTGCTGAGGATGCACCATACCCACTGTTCGTGTTGCCAGCAAAGATGTTGAACAGTGTCAGCCCCAACACCGATTCCTGAGGGGCACCACTTGTCACCAGTTTGTATGTGGACAATGAGCCATTTACTGAACCACTGTATGGATGCAGCCATCCAGCTAAGTCTTTATCCACTGAGTGGTCCATCCATCAAATCCATATGTCTCCAGTTTAGAGACAAGCAAGTCATGTGGGACAGCCTTGAACACTTTGCACAAGTCCCGGTAGACAATGTCAGTTGCTTTGCCCCTATCCACCAACTCTGTAGCCCTGTCACAGAAAGCCATCAAACTTGTCAGGCATGTGTCAGAGACTGAAAATAGTTCATGCCTCAAACACTGATATAAAGTTTTGCTCATTATAAAGAAGCTACAACCAAAGAAGCCTCCCTGAAGAGTGGGACTTTGGACTGAAAACCAAACTGCTGATTAGATAAAGGGAAATCCATTGTTCAGTCATCGCAGGCAGAGGGGAAGGTAGGCGTCCACAAAAGGCCAAAGCCACCAGCTGCAGCCAAGTTCGGGGTGGGAGGAGAGCACAGCTCACAGAAGCCAGGTTTACACAGACTCTCCCCACAAGTGAGGGGGGAGGAGGAGGAGGTTTCGGGTGTGTGGCATAACCTCTGGTCAGAGGAAATAAACGCCCATCCTCCCTTTTACACAAACTGGCCCAGTTGTGGAAATCCTCAACCCCAGGGGCCACATCCACGGGACAGTCATGTGAGAGGCCGTGCACCACAGGACTGCACGTGATCCAGAGTCTGCTGTAAGAGACTGCCCCCCTCCCCCAGGGGGGCATGCCTGGACATTGCTACCTGGCTTGAGGGTATATAAATCCATCGGATTCTATGCTTTCCGGGGGACTTTTACCATCAAGAAGACCAGCTGAAAAGGATCATCAGGATGCCAGTGGGACCTACAGAGCAGTGATATTATTTTGTCCTCTCTCTGTCCCCCTCTGTCCCCCCAACTCTTCCCCTATTTCTTCCTTTCTCTCTTTTCTCTTTCTTTCTCTCTCTCTCTCATACCAAATAAAACCCATACTATTGACTGGCATATGGTCTGGTTTGCACCTTAATCAGGCTCAGGTATTTCTAAGAACCTTAATAATAACTGGATCTTAACAGCATGATTTCCCCTTAGTGAAGCCGTGTTGGTTATCACCAGTCATCTCTTTGTTTACCAACATAGTTTCCAGGAGAATATGCTCCTTGATCTTGCCTGGCACAGAGGTGCGACTGAATTGTCTATAGTTCCCTGGGTCTTCCACTTCCCTTTTTTTAAAAATGGAGGTTATATTTCCCTTTTTTCAGTCATCAAGAACTTCACCTGACTGCCACAATTTTTCAAATATGGTGGATAGTAGCTTAGCCACTTCATCTACCAGTTCCCTTAGGACCCACGGATGAATCTCATCAGATCCCATAGACTTGTGCACATTCTGGTTACTTAGATGGTCTTGAACTTGGTTCTCTCCTACAGTGGTCTTAGGTTCTTCATTCTCCCAGTCCTTGCATTTGCCTTTCATGACTTGGGCAGTGTGGCTGGAGCACTTGCTGTTGAAGACTGAGGCATAGAATTCATTGAGAACCTCAGTCTTCTCCATATTCCAGGCTTATCCAGGTAGCCAGGTCTCCCATTTCCTTCTGTAGAGGGCCCACATTAGCTCTAGTCTTTTTTTTTTTTTTTTT
>VXAZ01001839.1:153376-187153 GCA_013399875.1 Gymnorhina tibicen | reverse complement strand
TCTTGTCTTTTTTTTTTTTTTTTTTTTGTTAGCAACATATCTATAGAAGCCCCTTCTATTGTCTCTGACATCTCTGCCCAGACTCAATTCTAACTGGGCCTTAGCTTGTCTTTGTTTCTACCTTCTGTAAACTTCTTTTTTATCTCTGAGGTGCTCAGCAACTGTTTATCCATCTATGGATGCCTCCTCGTGGGGCATTTTTACCCCATGTCCTCTTGCTGACATACATTGTTCCTGAGCTTGGAGGAAGTAATCCTTGAATATTAGCCAGTATTCTTGAGCGCCTCTTCTCTCTAGAGCTCTAGCACATGGGACTCTACCACACAGGTCCCCAAAGAGGCCAAAGTCTGCTCTCCTGAAGTCCAGGGCAGGTGATCTTGTTGCATATGGTTTTATCATATGTATAATATATTATCTATATATTATATATTAAATATATTTATAGACAGTTTATTTCAGGCACCTATTTTCAAAGATGCAAATTAAAAATGGTTCGATTTGTGTCTGATGTGTTATAATGGAAGTTGTTTTTTTATAAAAGGCAACAGTGAAAAGGCTTAATTCTGGAAGACTTCATTTGTTGTCTTTGGATGTCATTGTCAAAAAATTCAGTGATTGTATTGTGTTTGAACAGTTTCCCCAGAAAACTAATTCACATTAACATCTCAAAACAAAGTAGTCTGCCAAAAGGAAGGCTTGCTTTGGGAAATACCAATTAGCAGATTGCTGGTTGTGAAAAAAGAACATAGCAGTCTTTCTTTCTCTCCCACATCTGAAATTTATCCTTGTTCAGCTCTCACACTTATTCAGTGGAATGAGTCATCTCACCTCATCTTAGCTGTCTGAAACCACAATGACCACCTAAGATAATCTGGCTCATTTCTCTCTCTAGTGGGGGAAGGCAGGCACATCAAAGAGGCAGTGCATCCTTTTCTGAGGAAGTATATGACAGGCAGGTGGTTTATCATAGATATCCATCTCCAGTGACTTCCGTGAGCATCTGTGTACCTGATTTCTATAAAAGGTTAGTGCTAGGTGAAGCAGTTGACTTGAATTAAAAAAACCCCAAAACATGACCAATCCTTTTAACTGCTTATATTTTCTGATCCAGTTCCCAAACTTCAGAACCTGAGAATGGGGGAGGTGTTTGCATATTGGAGGAGTACACATTCTTTAGAGTTTTCAGTAGCAGGAGAGGGAGACAAGGATAATTCACAGGACTTGGTGCTGAGGAAGTGCCTAGGCTGTTGTTTTATTGAAAATCATTCAGTAAGCCAAAGTTCGCTAAAGTTTCTGGTGCAGGACTTCCTTTAATATGCATGAAGGAATTTATAAATGTGAAGTGAAAACCTAAACTATTTAAGATTTCACTTATAGTTGACTAATGTCAAAAGTTTATCTGACTCAAGGTGAGTTGAAACAAGCTTTTTATCATCCTGCCAAGGCCACTGAACTTATCACTGTTGCATTTTCATGCTTCTAATAATAAAAAAAAACCTGATTACTCAGAATTTTTAATGTTTGTATTTCTATTCAAAGGAAGAAGGATATTTCAGGAAACATGAGGAAGGCAAAGCAATTACTTGGGAAATTGCATATAAATTTTTTGGATGAAAAATGCCAGTGTAGCAGTACTGTGTGTTTGCTCTTTGCAAACACATTTTTATTCCCTCTGAATGTTGTGACTTGCATTTTTTATATACAAAAGAAGTGACAGAAGATGGCTATCCAGTCTAATACAAATCCATTGGGTTACAGGCTACCAGTTACTCTATTTTCAGTTTCATTTTGAGGATTACTACTTAAGACAGCTTTCTAGGTTGTGTCTTTTCCTCAGTGGTACATACATTTTATATATATGCAGAGCCTTAGATTAAGATGTGACAGACTGTGGAATGAATAATACCTGCTGACTGTTGTAAAAAGAGATGGTGAGCTTCTGGGTTACTTCCTGTGTATGCTTCACCTCTCCCACCAATCCTCTGAATGAGTTTCAGGCATTTGCTATGCAAACTGTGGAGCCATCTGTTGACCCAGCTGACTGAAACTACTGCACATATCCATTACACGCATAACCACATGTAGTCTGCTCTGATACTTTTGGACAGTGTTAAGTATCCTGTGTATTTGCTTTACAGTTTTTTTACACCCCAACAGGCAGACAGATACTGTTGCGGGGCATCTGTCAGACCTTCTATGTGCTCATGCTTAGATAGTCTGCACATGCTCTCTAACTCTGATATGACTCCAGAATATCAGGTTTATCAAATTTGTACATTATAGTGAGATGGCAGATACACATCTATTTCTGTGTAGGAATTCTTTGATATGGTTCACTGCACAATAAACATCTATTTCTCAAACTTAATAAGAATTTCTTACCTGTAATTATGGTGGTTTTCCAGAGAAAAGTGAGGACCATGCTGAAGATATGAAGGCAGGGTTTTGTCTTTCAGTTCAGCAGATGTTTATCTTCCAAACTTCAGGAGCAACTCGTGGTGTTTTTGTGTATGTATACTGAAGCCAGCTTTTATGCAGTCAGATCTACTTCTGATTACTGTTTTGTTAATTTTTAAAGTTTGTGGTTGATTTTAATTTTTTTTTAAAGCTATTTGAGCTGGCTATCAAAAGAATGTTGTCACAAATGAGTTGATCTTAGAGTTGACTGCTTAGATCATTGAGTCCAACAGTTAACCCAGCACTGCCAAGCTCTTGCTAAACCATGTTCCTAACTGCTACAAGTGAAATTGATTGAATTTCAAAATTATTTCAGCCACCTTGAAACAGAATTTTTCAGCTAATAAATTTGCCTGGATTTCCTTCAGTCCATTTATGATTATTAAAAATACCCATATACTTGGAATACATTAAAGGCAAACTATCACCAGGCTCTTATTCAGTACAATTGATTAGGAGCAGCTGCTGTGACTCAATGAATCAGCAATAATTAGAGATAATGGATAGTAAAACAAAGGCAGTGTAATTTTTTTCACATGAGAATGGCTGATGGTGTGAGAAGCAACTGTACTTCTGTTTTTCTAAACGACTGATGCATGTAGTACTTTGCATAATCTTCTCCGATGAAGAATGTTGGTGCCATGAAGCAACCATTACCCACTGTGCTGTTATTGAACATGAATTTTCAATGAGTTGCAGCATAAAGCTGCCAGATACTTATATCAATTAAATAAAAGTCAGGAAGAGCCAAAGGTCATGTTCTTTCTGTAATATTGACTCCTGTGACTTGTGTACAATGTTTCTGGTAGCTAGTTAAGGGGTTATATCTGCAGACTCCCCATACATGGAATGAAGAAATGAGGAGGAATATGAAGCAATACTTACTGTTTGAATGCAAAAGTAGTGAGTTCTGTTTAATATAGATGGGATAGTCTAAGGGCGGCTGCTTGATCTAATAAAAATCATAGCATTTTCTAACCTTGTATAGAATTTCTACAATAGTGTTTCTAAATATACTCTAATACAGTTTTGCATATGTGTACGTCAATCATGAGGAGTAACAGTCATTTGTTAACATACTATTCAAGAAGTTCCTTCTTATGGCTGGATTGAAATTGTCCTTTCTTAGCTCCTGTGTTAAATTTCAAGTGATTTTTATTTCCACTTATTTCAGTTATGAGTAGGGGACAGGCAGCTGATTAATGGAAGTGATTGTCCTGCTCTGCTCTGCACTGGTATGGCCTCACCTTGAGTACCGTGTGCAGTTTTGCGCACCACTATATAAGAAAGATATCAAACTATTAGAAAGTGTCCATAGGAGGGCCACAAGTATGGTGAAAGGTCTGGAGGGGAAGCCTTATAAAGAGTGACTAAAACCATGTGATCTATTCAGACTGGAGAAGAGGAGACTAAGAGGAGACCTCATTGCAGTCTTCAACAATCTCATGAGGGGAAATGGAGGGGCAAATACTGATGTCTTCACTCTCATGGTTAGTGACAGGACTGAAGGAATCTGAGTTCAGAAGCCTTTGGGCAATGCTATCAGGCATATGGTGTGATTCTTGGGGTGTCCTGTGTAGGGTCAAGAGCTGGACTCAATGATACTGATGGGTCCCTTCCAACTCAGCATATTCTATCATTCTGTGATTGTATGATTCTGTGATAACTCATGGACTTACAAATATTTTCCTGGCATCATTGTAACTGATCTTTGAAAAGTAAGTTTTGTTGATTTCACGTATGTAGCTTCAAAAAACTTGCAGACTTCCAAAAGTTTTCACCTGTCAAGGTGTGTACTAGGTCTCATGCTGGGAACTGACTCTCACTCTCAACCTATTTTGCTTTATACTAATCAGATTTTTGTTTCCCTTTTCTTTAGATTGCGATCTTTGGTAAAGCAATTAGAGAGAGGGGAAGCATCAGTTGTAGATCTAAAGAAGAATTTGGAATATGCAGCGACTGTTCTTGAGTCAGTATACATTGATGAAACTAGGTGAGCTAACTACAGACATCAGTACTCTTATATCTAGCACCAGTTGTAATTTACATGTCAACTGTGAAAGTTGTTTGAGCCAAGATTTATTACTCACAGACAATATGGTTTTAATCATTAGAATATTGTATTCTGTGTAGAACAGATCTTCAATCCTTCATTTAAAAGCTTCTTTAAGTTTCCTGGGACAGGGAAGGAGATCAAAACCAATCATAAATGTAATATATTTTTTCTTGGAGAAATGTTTTCACAGTAATTGTGTCCCACTTCTTCTGACAGTTTCTAAATTTCTACTCATCTATTTCTTCTGAATAATGTTAAATTTTTCACTTGTATGATGTCTTTGAAATTTAAAAAAAATTACTCATGACAGAGGTAGACTGGTAAGACATTGCAGAGGAATTCCCCCTCTCCGTTACTTGCCATTTACCCAGTGATAAATGCACTTGTAGAGTCACCACAGATGACCAGAATAGGAAAGGAGACGACTGTATGTTACTAACTCAGAAGCTAGAAATTCCTAGAAATGACCATAAATTACCTTTGAAAGGCAGAAGGTTCAGAAATATTGATGAGCTGAAGATGTGAAGTCAGTAGATGATTATATAGTTGTGATTCAGAAGGCTGATACTTCTTGTGACTCAGCCTAGTAGTGAGTTTTACAACCTGAAATGTAAGTATGTAAGAGAATAAACAAACAGTTGAAGATTTGTACTATTCTGTTTTATTAGGGCTGATGAATCAAAGACTTTTAACAGCTGCTTTAATTAGAATATATGAGAGTTTCTTTTTTGTTAATAATGTTGTAGTGCTCTCAAGGGAAGTCTGTTTACCCTTCTGTTTCCTCATCCTTCTAGGCGTTTACTGGACACGGAAGATGAGCTCAGTGATATCCAGTCTGACTCTGTGCCCTCAGAGGTCCGTGACTGGTTGGCTTCTACCTTCACACGGCAAATGGGGATGATGCTTAAAAGGACTGAGGAAAAACCCCGGTTCAGGAGTATTGTCCATGCAGTGCAAGCTGGGATATTTGTGGAAAGGTAAAGTATCATGTGATTACTTTGTTCTAGTAACTGCCCAGGTACTGCAGATTGCATCAGTAGTATGTGATGGCACCATGACAGGAGGTGGAGGAGAGTACCTAAGGCCAGAAGACCTCAGAGCACTAGTAGAAGACTACTGAATGAAGAACACTTTATTGTGCTTCTGTTAATGTTTCTACTCAGATCTGGGTAACACCTCAAAACCTAGGATTTAGTAAAAGATTGCAAATTGAAACAATATCTGCTCCTCTGTTCTTACTATAGTACAGATGTAGTAGCACAGTTGATATAATTTTGACAGACAATATACACTTCTGCATAGTCCTAGGTCAGGAGTGACAGCATTTAAAATTTGGACAGATCAAACTCTCCCTTGCTTCTGTTTACCTCTGTGGTCTAGTATTTCTTATGAAGAAGTTCTAAGATACAGAACAAAATCCTTTATCATAGTATTACTGGAATGAACTGTAGATCAAAACTGATGTGAAAATTTTGGAGCTCAGGGAGGATTTCAAAAAAGCCATTGAGTCCTCTCAGCCTTCCCTCTTGTGATTTACATCACAACTTGTTGCTAAAACTGATTTTACTTTTTGAACCCTTTAAAACATTTATTCATTTCTATTTGGACTCGCTTCCAATCTTACCTTTTCTTATCAAGTAACCACTCTTCACTGACCTTTGTTCAAGCCAGAAGGAGGGCTGGCACATGTGAAACTGTCAGCAGCCTTTAGACAGCAGCTCTCAGATCTCTGGGGTAATTTTGTAACAGCAAAATTCATGTCAGGAATGGAAGAGCAGAGCACCTTTCACTGTTCATCAGAATTGCAGTGACAGCCTAACAGCCCTCTGTGCAGGAGGTTGTGCATATCAGACAGTGGACCACAAGCCACACAGACACACAGAAGCTTCCTTCGTCATGACTATAGCCAATATTTTTATCTGTGCACCAAAGTTACTGTACATGTGTTAATAGTGGCAGCAAACTGTAATAAGACTATACCTCTCATTTCTCCTTGGGACAGGTTTCTCCAAGGTTTGACAGGCTACTTGTGAATTAACTCTCACTCTCAGTGGGGGACTTGCTCAATGAGGAAGTAAATGCAGAAAGCTGGCTCAGTAGTCTGTTTTCCAGCTGATGTGGATCACGTGACCCAAAGAAGGAAGTGTTCAGATATAAAATTACACCGGAGGAGGGTTGTGACTCTCCTGAGCTAAGGGAAAGGGGTTCTGCCTCCGTTGTCTCTTAAGAGAATGCTATGGAGCTTCTGACTGGAGAAAGAAAGGGATAAGTAATTCCGTGATTTGGGGAATGGGTTAATATAAGTCTCCAAAGGGGAATGATTTTTTTCAGGTCTTAGTGCAGACCTGTCATCTGAAGATGACAAAGAAAAATGGCAGTGAAGGAAGACTTTGCACAGAATCATTTCAGATGGGAGAAGAGAGCATCATCTCCTTTTAGTCTACAATGCTTTAGGGCAAAAAAGGGTGACCTGTGGAAAGACATTCTAGCTATGACAGCATTTCTGCATTCACCAAATCCTATTAAACACAGTGTGTCCTGAACACAAGTTTAAAAATTTGTACATGCTTTATAATCTGTTTAAAATATACTTTATAATCAAGTTTAAAACTTGGTACATAAGTACTTTGTTTAATATGGTTACAGATGTTGATTATTGCCTTGTTCTTTCTCTCTCACTTCCTGAAACACACATATGGCAAACACTCAAAAGGTTTTATACTAATCTTGAGAATATGCAGACAAAAGTAATGGCTATATCACACTGGATTTGATTCATTGCATACAAATGGTCTCTGAAGTACACTCAGAATTAGCTTGCATGCGGGCCAGCAAGGACTAAGGGAACTGAAAGGTCAGTACAGTTATGTGCAGTGGAAAATGGGGAACATTTTGTTTAGTTGAGTATAGCCTTTCCATCTGATGAAGACCTGATACTGACAAATTCTTTGTCATGTTCGGCTGGGTAACCAAGCTATGAGATACTGGGGAGTGTATAGTCTCAAATTAAGCTGTACAATAAGAATAGTGCAGAGAATATTGGGCAAGTTAGGAACAAAATGGAAGGAAAAAAGGTCCATAGTCCAGTTAGAGTTTTCTGGGCTAAGTAAGGTCTCCTGTAATGGTCTGTTGCTTTATGAGTTTTGTTGATTGTTTTGTTTCATTTAATTCTATTTATGTGTTGCTTTATCTATTTCATCTTGGTAGAATGTACAGGCGTACTTCAAATATGGTCGGCTTGAGCTACCCACCAGCTGTAATTGGAGTGCTAAAGGTAATCCCAATAAAAAGGTATTGAAGGGGAGGTCTGTACAAAGCATCAAAATAATACTGTGATATTTGACATGGTAAGGGGGATCTTAGTAGTTGGCCTTTCCTTCTAACATTTCTAACTAACATTTAGTTAGTTCACATACATTAATTATTTAACTGCCCTAAGGGATTATCCTTTCAATGAAAGAAAGAACAGAGTTCAAGACTGTGGCCATTTTCAGGTTCTGAAGGTTGCAATTCTGTTCTAGATTACAGTGATTAAAATGAGGATTTAGGAACCAATCACAACATCCCACAGGGAAGAAAGAAAACACAGATGGAGAGAGATGGAGAAGGAAAAGGATCCATTGCTGTGAGAGAAGGGAATTTCTTGCACTGTTCAGCTTCAGGTCTTCAAAGTGACAATCAGTTTATGAATATGGACCCTTCCGTGAGTTTTGAGGTTTCAGAGTGAAAACAATTAGTCAGAAGTAGTCTGAAAAATAAACAAAGCTTCAGTTCATGGGACAATTGCAAGATTCTTGTCTTAGGCAGGAATAATCAAGACTACAAACAGAAGTTAGCAACCAGCTGCCTACACAGCAGCTTTGCAGATTACATGTTGCATGGCGTTCAACCATGCCATGCCATGGTGAAAAAAGGTGATATAGTAGGGTAATATACATGGATATTAAGTGTAAAACTCATTAAGAAATCTTGCAGCATTTCTCCACACTAGAAAGATCTACAGCTAGGATATCCTTTTCATTCTAGATAGTAGAACTCATCAAAAGATGTGGAAGAATTGCAAGAAGAATGATCAAACATGCCTTTCATATACAGAACCAAAGTGTCCACCCACACCTTTTTCCAATTGCATGTTGATAAATGCTAACTTCACTCCTGCAAATTCTAAACTATTTGTTCTTTTGCAACTACACTCCATAGCCAGCTTATGAGGGAACATATCTATAATGGTACCTCTTCCCCTGAGTTCCTCTGAGGTAACAAGACAGTCGAAAACTCATCACCTACTCTCAGCTGACTTAAGCCTTACAGAATTCCTCCTTTCTTTCTATGTTTTCAAATGATTAAGTTGTAAAAAGAAGTGATCATGTTAGAGTAAGTTAAAACAAACCAGTAACAACAAAGTAATTGACTAATTTTGCTCAGAGTGAAATAGCACCTACCTGATCACTGTGAAATTTAGAATATATTCTTTTCCAAAACTATTTTGAGAACATGTCTTTGCCTGGATGTTTTCGGGTTTGGTAAGGATTTGGTTGAAATGGGAGTTACTTTGAAGAAGTCAAAATAGGCTCCCTGGCTAAGTGGTCACAGCACCAAGCCTGACGGATTTCAAGAAGCATTTGGACGATGCTCTCAGGCACATGGTGTTACTCTTGGAGATGTCCTGTGAAGGACTAGGAGGTGGACTGGATGAGTCTTGTGGGTCCTTTCCAACTCAGTCAATTCTATGATTCTGTGAAGTCTTGTGTCTTAAAAATAGTATTTAATTTTAAATTTCTCAGTCGCATCTCCTCCACTGAAAATGGTGTATTTTGTTGCTTGCTTCAGTCCAGTAAGGTCAAGTAAAAAACCCTGACTGCTTAGTGTGCTCTGTAAAATGACCTGATGATTTAAGCATGCAAAAGTGTGTAGGAGTGTACCACACACATGTCTTCAGTTGTTCTGGATTGCCATAATCAACATTCCTCTCAGTCATGCTAATAAGGACAAGGACTGAGATGAAGTGAAGTCAAAAAAAGCTTATTTTTTAACTACACATTCTCGTTTTTGCTGCTGTGGTCAAGAGCACTTAACCCAAAGCTGTGGAATCACAGCTTTGTGACAGAGGTTGGTTTTAATAAAACAATGAAATACTGCAGCTTCTGCAAAAAAATGCAGACTGTAGCAGTGCAAGTCCTAGATGTATAATCTGTCTCACTCTTTCACTGGATGAGAAGTTTGGCATTTTTTTAAATTGATTGCACAGCATTTCTCTCTCTTTAAATATATTTTATACTAATTTTTCTGCTGCAGTAGTCTGTTGCTTTTCTGTACTACATGGGTGTGAAGACATAAGACTGTTTGCCACAGAAGGTTCAATCAGCTTTGTCTTTCATTTGAATAGTGGCTAAACAAACCATTCACACAGACGTGTTTGAGTAAGTAAGTATGTTAATTTACAGAGTACACTGTGGTGATCTGCAGTTCACCAGTCTAGTGATAGAGATGGAACTTCACATTAATTAATGCCAAAGGAGTTACATGCTTTAGAATTTAATTTTTCAGCCTTTTCTGATGCCCATGCCATCACAGGAATATTTTCTAGGGTAGCTAATATACAGGTAATGAACACAGAACCTGTAGTCACTTACAATGTCTGCAGTATAGACTTCTGCATATCTCTGGCTACAAAAATGTCGTGCCTTCCAGTAATGTTGAGCAGAATAACATCTCTCCCTGAATTTGCTTGTTGACTTATATAACAAGTCCCCAAGGTTAAGAAGAGACAGAAAGCTAGGAAACGGAATATTTAGAAAGAATTAGTGTTTCCTTTCATCTCTTGCTTGATAACGAGTGTTGTCACCTCCCACAGCCTTCCCTAAAATTTGAGATTTGAACTCAAACTTCTGCAAGAAGGTTAGACCTTAAACTTTAGCTGTATGAGCTGAGAAGTGAACTTCCCATCCTTGATCTCTTCACTGATCAGCCTGCAGCACTAGTATGTCATTTACAGCTGACTGTAACTTTCCCAACTGGAGTTAGATATTTATTCTTCTGTTATAAATTCTGTTGGATTTTTATATAATTGTTAGCACTTAATGTATCATGTCAGCCCAAACAGGGCCATCTCAATGTCTCAGGTACTAAAGCAAAACAGTATTTTTATCTTTTAGGATTCATCCTTTGGTGAATAAATTCTGGTGTAGAGAACTGCCATATTTAGAATAAACAAACAGCATACGTGTTCTTAATGGCAGCTTCTTAAACACAAATCACACAATACTGATACATATACTGATACTGTAAGTACACAGATGATTCTGCATTGGTTAAATGGATTTGAGGAATTTATTGAAAAGGAAACATACACTTATATCACCACTGTAATTCTCAAATTGTGAGAGAAAGTGAAGAAATTGAATTATCATGGTAAAAGGGATGACCATATTAACTGTCTTTTCTACTTACTCTTGCAGAATGTAGACAAGTGGTCCTTTGATGTATTTGCACTAAATGATGCCAGTGGAGATCATGCACTGAAATTCATTTTCTATGAACTTCTCACACGCTACGATCTGATCAACCGTTTCAAGGTCAGTAGTTAGAAGATGGCTATCTTCATTCATCTTGAATTTTGTTCAACTGCTCTCTCATCCTGCTTTTTTCAATTCAAAATGCAATTTTAGTGATCTTTGAAGAATTTGTGAACATTGCACTTTCCCTAATAAGCAAGACCAGATGTGATTTAAGTAATACTTTCAATTGCAATGGGGCATCATGAACTAGGTCGGGTTCCATGGGAAATACTACATTTGATCCTCTGAGAATGATGGTGTCATTTTCCTGAGCTTTATAGGACCCTAAAGCATTCAGGCCCAAAAGAGAACAAGAGAATATGAAAGCAAATTCAAATTCATTCCAATTAGATTGGCCAGCAGGTCAAAGGAGGTGATACTGTTCCCAAGTCTGCTCTCATGAGACCCCATTTGGAGTACTGCATCCAGGTCATCCAAGTCTGGACTTCTCAGCACAGGAAAGATATGCACCTGTTGGAGCTGGTTTAGAGGAGGGTCACAAAAATGATCAGAGGGCTGGAGCACCTTTCCTGTGAGGAAAGGCCAAGAGAGTTAGTTTTGTTAAGCCTGGAGAAGATAAAGTTCTGGGGATTGTTTATTGCAG
The DNA here is from genome assembly GCA_013399875.1 of Gymnorhina tibicen. NCBI lineage: Eukaryota > Metazoa > Chordata > Aves > Passeriformes > Artamidae > Gymnorhina > Gymnorhina tibicen. The sequence continues at coordinate 175,479 of VXAZ01001839.1, read as the reverse complement.
CCTTCTGGTACTTGAAGGGGACCTATAAGAAAGATGAGGGAAAACTTTTTAGCAGGGCCTGTTGCAGTAGGACAAGGGCTAATGACTTTAAACTAAAAGAGGATAGATTTAGACTAGATATAAGGAAGATTTTCTTATGGCGAGAGTGGTGAAACACTGGAAAAGGTTGCCCAGGGAGGTGGTAGGTGCCCCATCCCTGAAAGCATTCAAGATCAGATTGGACTCTGAGAAACCTGGTCTAGTTGAACATGTCCTTGTTCATTGCAGGGCCAGGTTGACTAGGTGACTTTAAAAAGTCCCTTCCAGCCCAAACTATTCTATAATTTTTTAATTGTTACAGAGGTGTCCTCCAACTTTGATCAGGAAACATTGCCATCCAGTTCTTCACCACTCTCCCCATGCAGATACTCTGTCGTCCCTTCTACTGTTGACATTTCCATTCCCCAGGGGTTCCCACTCACTTTGACTGGAAAGAGTTTACAGATGTCTAGATCCCATAGTTCTTCAGGAACTGCCTATGCCTGATGAGATATTAAGATGTCTGGTCATAACTGCATCCTCTGCTTATATGTACCTAAGAGGAGAAGAGCAGTGATCTTTTATGTGGAAACCTTAGCTTTAAATGTATTTCCTGTCTGAGCAGATGAAACTGGAGAACCCATGTTGCCAGTTGCATACGTTACCACCTGCATAGTCTCCTTTCTAGAAATCCCCTGAATTGCATTTTCTCAGGTAATTTCAGTTACTCTTGGAGTCAGAAAAACATGGCAATCCCATAGGACAGGCAGGCTGAATTTTGCTGTGAAAACCCAGAGGTCTGATAAATGATAGTCCTCTTAGAGTATCTAAGATTTGCTATATGATGTGTTTCATTAGAAAATCTTGAATGTGAATAGTAAAGCAGAGACATGTTCCAGTGGATTGTGAAGGTAATGGGCAGTTGCCTGCAATCTATTGAGAAATATTTCTCCATGGGCAATCAATCAAATGATTGCTGTTACTTTTCATACTCTATGTGTGTTCCAGACAACATTTCATAGTATACTTTTTTCTGTGTATTTATTTGTAGAAATGATTCAGCTTTAATATAATTATGGATGAAAAAACCAGTTTGAAGTAGTAACCTGAATTCACTCTCTCTTGAGTGACTGTTTCAGATGTTGTAGCACTTTGTTTATTTGTGAAGTACAGATGGCTCCTTGCAAACTTCTTATCAAAATATTCCCATCTGAATGCTATCCATTCAGCCTGGGGGTTTTTTGGGTTTTGGTTTTTTTTTCTTTAATTCTGTCCTGTTTTACTTAGATTCCAATTTCTGCCTTGGTGTCTTTTGTGGAAGCTCTGGAGGTTGGCTACAGTAAACACAAAAATCCTTATCACAACCTAATGCATGCTGCAGATGTCACACAGACAGTCCATCACCTCCTTTTCAAGACAGGCATGGTGGTAAGTAAAAGACTTGGCATCCTGAATATATAGTGAGTTTACAACAGTTTTTGCTTAATAATGAGATTATGATTATCTACAGTAGAACCTGTTTACACTGTAGACACACTTAATTTGATATGGCTAGGCTAATAAAGGTAAAGACTTTGGATTATTTAGAAATAGAAGGCAAGTGAAGTTGTTGATAACTCTTTTAACAGTGATCTAAAGAGGATGAATGAGAAACCCAAGCTTGGTTTTTCACTCTGCCACAGATATTCTGTGTGAATCGGCCAACACGCATTTGCTGGAGTTCATTTCACCTAATATGAAGAATTGTATTGTCTAAGCTTTCTTCTTAATTTAATGTAGGGAGATGGTATGCTACAGCACTATCTGTCCAGCTAGCCAAGGTGACCAAGTGCTGAGCACCCGCCCGCATGGGAGGGGGTGACAGAGCCACTCGTGAGGGCGCGAGAGAGGGTCTGCAGAGCTCCAGCTTGCGTCCACCTATCCCACTGATGGTTTGGTTGCATGGAGGAGGCAGGAATGAGTCAGAGGGACTTCTTTGGGGTTGAACAAGAGTAGTATACTGAACTTGAAGGTCATGAGAAGAAGCCCCGAGGGGCCGTTACCAGAGTTTTACCCCTTACAGAGTGGGAGGAGAAAATATGAAACGACCAATAATACAGGGACATGGGGTTTGAATCCTGGCAGGCAAAGGGTACAGACCAGTAGAGGATAATGTGGGAGGGGACAAACAGCGTGGGCCAACAGGCGATCGGGGAACCCAGAACCCTCTGTGGGAAGAACCAAACACAGTGGGGAGAATGGGGGAGATGGTAGTGGCCAATTCTGTTTAATGGCCGGGGAACCTGCCATAATGCACCACAACAACAGTACATCCAAAGGATAATTCATTCCACTTATCTGAGCATAACAAGTGCTGGGATCTGAAAATGCTGATGTCCATCCACTTCTCTACAGCAAAAACATCTGAACTGGCTTGCACAGAAACCTACAGACAGCTAAGTCTGACAAGAATGCCAGGAATAGATAGAGGGCTTAAAAAATACTTAGTGCACAGTATGTTCCCACAATGGTTCTGAAGACCAATGAAAGACATACATTTGACGATGGACTAGAGAAATTGAAGGAAAATAGATTCCAGAGTGATGATCAACCATTGCAGTTTGGATTCAGCTGGAGGCTCAGAAAGTTGCTGGCCCACACAGTTGTGGAGAATAAATAGCAGGGAAAGCTCAAGTGTACTGAATACATATATATTCATTCTCTTCTTCTTTCTCCTGGTTACTGCTGCAGCCAGAAAAAGGGATGAAATTACTTTTAGTCTGATTCCGTGGAGCAGATCTTTTCCCACACATTATTTGCCTCACTTTTTCCACACATCTAATTTGCCCTTGCCCTTGCATTGGTAGAAGTGTAGAGGCAAAGGTGACAGTGAAAGGGAGGTTCATCTGTTCAATATTTTGCAGTTATCTCCTGTTATACCATGGCAATTCAGTGATTGCTCTGTTTGTGGCTGGTACTTGAATACATGTAATTCTGTTCTACTGCACTTCATTTTGCTGAAGTTCTTTCACTAACCAGTGTGCAGTTCCAGGGTTATGGAGTCTTTGTAGTGCAGAGCAGACACATGAACCCAGGTCAGCAGATGTTGAGGCTCTTACTGCAACTCAGGCCTTCTTGAACACTCCCCAGTTGTTACAAACTCCGTATTTGGAACTGTTGAAAAAAAGAGATATGGAAACATCATGTCTCAGCCCAACTATATTCCAACATTCTCATGCAATGAGCACCTTTGATAGGCTACACAAAATCACTATAAAAATTGTCTGTCAGCATCACTCGTGGTGATATTTGTATGCTGATGATACCTTTTTCTGTGCAGCTCAGTAAGAAACCTGAAAAAATGCTGCCACCAGTGTATATTGGGTGTTGGAGCATAGGACAGAGAGGTACAAGCTAACAAGGCATAGTGCAGCTCTTGCTATGTCTTTTAGGCCAGTTTCAACAGCTCTAGAGTTGGTTGTGCATATGATCTGCCTTTCTGCAGTTCCTTGATTGCCACACAGGTGTTGCTTTCAGTTCTGAAGCCAGAACGGGATGCTCTTCCCTGAGGAGTAGCACGCTCCACTGCCCCCTGTAAACATCCCAAGTCTCCTGTGTTGAATGTAGATTGCACCTGTGAATTGCAGTCATACTGCAATCAGAGCAGTAAACACTGCTGTTTATGAGAAGCAGATTTGGAAGGAGTCAGGTGCTGTCTGTCTCAAGAGATGATTCAGACAGCCTGATCCTGATGGAAGTTGTGTCATTTGCTTCTGATTGTGCCTGAAGTAAAAAGGACTTAGGTCAGAATTGCAGCTAATAGTTGCCTACTCAAAACCTCCTGTGAGATACATATTGGTCACTGGTGTTTTTCGGACCATTCGTTAATGAAAATGCACTGAAAGCTGTATTCAGTAGGAACAGGTGCAATGTTGAGTAATGTGATTTGTATTCTAGTGGTGAGGAAATGGATTCCCTTTTTTTCCTCAAACCATGGAAGAGGGCAGTTTTCACTTGGGGCTACTCTGCTCCAAAAGGTTACTGCATCAAAACAGCTGCCCAAGTATAGCTGACCTCCATCCTATGTATGTTCAGAACTACCTTTTCTTCCATCTTGCTGCTTCTCGATCTGTTAGTCATTTAGCAGCAACTCAGATGTGAGTGAATGACTACTATTTCATTCTAGCCTGTGATGCAACAGTGCTGAATAGGGTTTCCTATCCTGTCTCTGAGTGCAGTAAAGCAAGGAAAGCGTTGAAAAAGAGAGAACTGGAAGGACATGAAAATACATGAGTATGCAATGGAGAAATTTGGACTTCTTTTCCTCTGAGAGAGAGAATGCAGTGGACTAAAAAGAAAGAAAAAAACAAACCCAAAATAACCCAGCCAAAACCAAACTAAACCAAACCTCTGTTTAAGAGGAAAAGGTGTTCTGAAATCACAGAATAAACTAGATTGGAAAAGACCTTTGAGATCATTGAGTCTAACCTATGACCTAACACCACCTTGTCAACTAGACCATGGCACTAAGTGCTACATCCAGTCTTTCCTTAAACACCTCCAGGGATGATAACTCCAACGCTCCCTTGGCAGCCCATTCTAATGCCCAATCACTCTTTCTGTGAAGAACTTCTTATTAATATCCAGCCTACACCTCTGCTGGTGCAGCTTAAGACTGTTCTTGTCCTGTCGCTGGTAGCCTAGGAGAAGAGACTGACCCCCAACTGCCTTTCAGGTAGTTGTAGAGAGTGATAAGGCCTCTCCCCTGAGCCTCCTTTTCCCCAGGCTAAACAAGCCCAGCTCCCTCAGCCGCTCCTCGTGGGACTTGTGTTCCAGACCCTTCACCAGCCTTGTTGGCCTTTCTCTGGACATGCTCCAGCATCTCAACATGCTTCCTAAATTGAGGGGCCCAGAACTGGACACAGTACTCAAGGTGTGGCCTCACCAGTGCCGCGTACAGGGGAAGAATCACTTCCCTAGTCCTGCTGGCTACATTATTCCTGATACAGGCCAGGATGCCATTGGCCTTCTTGGCCATGGTGGGCACACTGCTGGCTCATGGTCAGTCTGCTATCAGTCAGCACCCCCAGGTCCCTTTCTGCCTGGCCACCGTCCAGCCACTCTGTCCCCAGCCTGTAGTGCTGCAGGGGGTTGTTGTGACCAAAGCGCAGGACCCGGCACTTAGTCTTGTTAAACTTCATATTGTTGGATTCAGCCCATGGATCCAGCCTGTCCAGGTTCCTCTGCAGAGCTCTCCTACCCTCCAGCAGATTGACATTCACACCCAACTTGGTGTCACCTTCAAATTTGCCAACGGTAGACTCTATCCCCTCGTCCAGATCATTGATAAAGATTTTAAACAGGACTGGGCCCAGCACTGATCCCTGGGGGACACCACTAGTGACTGGCCACCAACTGGATGCAGCACCATTCACCACCACTCTCTGGGCCTGGCCATCCAGCCAGTTCTTAACCCAGTGAAGGGTGCACCTGTCCAAGCCATGGGCTGCCAGCTTTTCCAGGCTTATTCTATGGGAGATGGTGTCAAAGGCTTTGCTGAAGTCCAGGTAGACAACATCCACAGCCTTCCCCTCATCTACCAGGTGGGTCACCTGGTCATAAAAAGAGATCAGTTTGGTTAGTCATGGCCTGCCCCTCCTAAATCCATGCTGGCTGGGTCTGATCCCCAGGCTATCCTGTAGGTGCCATGTGATTGCACTCAAGATGAACTGTTCCATAATGTTGCTGGGAACTGAGGTCAGGCTGACAGGCCTGTAGTTTTCTGGATCCTCCTTTTGGCCCTTCTTATGGATGCGTGTCACACTGGCCAGCTCCCAGTCATCTGGGACCTCCCTGGTTAGCCAAGACTGATGATAAATGATGGAGAGCAGCTTGGTGAGCCAGCTCCCTCATCACTCTAGGATGGATCCCATCAGGTCCCACAGACTTGTGAGCATGGAAGTGGCTCAGCAGTTCACTAACTGCTTCCTCCTGGATTGCAGGGGATCTGTTCTGCTCCCTGTCCCTGTCTACTAGCTCAGGAGGCCAGCTGTCCTAACAATGAACTGTGTTATTGGTGAAGACTGAGGCAAAGAAGTTGTTAAGTACCTCAGCCTTTTTCTCACCTTTGATAACTATATTCCCTGCAGTGTCCAATAAAGAACAGAGGTTTTCCTTGCCCCTCTCCTTTTGCCATTAATATATTTATAAAAACATTTTTTACTATCCTTTACAGAAGTGAATACGTACAATATGTATAAATATGTGCAGAGGTCAGAGAATGTACACATACCAGACTTCTATCTAGAAAAGAGGAACTAGAATGTAAGCATATGTACATGCTTGCACTGTGGTCAGTGCCTAAACTGAGCCTGTGGCCCGTGTATTCCTACTGCAATAAGCTACACACACAGTAGCCCATGCAGACCAGTATGATGGAGTTGTAGTCCAGAGGACTGTCTTCTGCTTCCCAGGAATATTCCCAAGCACTAATCATTCCCACACCCAAATCATATCTGTAATTTGGTTTAGGATCTAATATAGCACAATAGGAAATCACTCCACAAACTCACAACATTGTGTGCCAACAGTGACATTTCAGCTGTGCTTCTCGTTTGAATGGTTTTTTAAACTTTGGTTTTAGTTTTTTTCTTTTTTCTCTGTTTTCACCTCACCTTCCCTGAACTATACAGCCAATCTCAAAGTGCATAGATTAATGTAGTTTGAAAATGAGAAATGATGACCCTAGAAGTCATCAGTCCTAATGTCCTGCTCACAGCACGGCTAGCTTCTTACATGCATAGTATATTCATACACACTAAAGAAATGTAGGGGGCGTTTTCCTCTTTCCAGGATTTGCTCACATCAGTATGTTATCATTACTGTAGTGTATATATAGTTCTTTAGTTCATAATTTCTACAGTATTTATGGAAGCAACTTGGGCATGCTGGAACACAAGACTTTGGTTTGAGAAGTGTTAGGGCCATTGGTTTAATTCTTCACCAATGGGATGAAAACAACTTGTGAAGAAATTATATACAAAAATAGAAAGAAACCCCTCATTTTTCTTGCTAACTAGTTATTTGTAATGTGGAAAAAATGTGTTTTTTTAAAAAATAGTCTATATAGTTAAAATTTGTTCTAGTCTTAAAAGTAGGAAACATATTTCTGGTTTGTCTTTACATGGTTCATTTGCCTTTGTCATGCTCCCTGTTATTTATGAACTCTCTGTGGAGTTTTGTTTCATCCCTCATTTTTGTTCTATTTTATTTTCAATTAAATCTTCTTTCCCTCTCCTTTCCTGTAATTTCATTAGTTTTTCTGTTATTTTTTCCCTCAGAATGATGCTTTGGAGTTAGTTTGTTGTACTTTACTGTATGAACTACAACATTTTTGGCTCTTTCACAGACAAAATGTTGAAAGAGAATTTGGAATTAATCTGATGTTTATCTCATAGAGGACTGGCATACAAGCATGATGTGCAGAACAGCTTCCAAGAGCTGACACACATTTTGCCCATTTCCTTCCTTCCTTTATTAAACTTTGTCATTCAGCTCTGATTATTACTTTCTTTGGTATTGTTTTCTGATTTATAACTGTTTGGGAATACGATTTCTTTTTTAACCTAGACAATGATGTGAAAATTGTAAAGCTTAAGACTTCTTTCTCTGATACTGACAAGAATTACAGGAGACTACTTCCTGCAGCAGACCTGAAAAACTGTGAAAGTGCAGGACTTCTGTCACATCTTTTAGTACTACAGGGAAATGAGATCATCTTCTCCACTAGCCTATTGTGATTAATAAGCAGATCATCATAAACTTTGAAAATAATACCTACTTTGGAATAAAAGTTCATAAACTCTTGGGAGGGAAGCAAGTGAATTACTTACATTGTAGCAATTTCTGAAAATGCATTCTTTTTTTTTTATGTTAGATTTGGAAACCCTTTCCTCTTCCTTCTTCTTTCTATATGCATCAATGCTTTTGTTTACATGCAAATGAGCCACCCTAGTAGCTAATGCTTCACATTTATTGTATATTTTTGAAAGACAGCCATGCTTCCTTGCCCTCTTTTTTTTCACTCTGGAAGCCAATACTTGGTGTTTCACGCCTTTTACCCCCCACCATTTCTGACCTCCTACCATCACAGAAAGTTTGATATGGTTTTATTCTGGATTGGTTTTGTCAGCCCTTTAGAAATCAAAACCATTCACATTTCCTTGCTCTTTTCATCTTTTGTGACAGTGTCCTGATGTTCTTGATGGCTTTGTTCTTTAAAAATAAGCTGTTTCCAAGATGAAATCCACCACAAAGCAGCAAAAAGTAAAGTCAGTACTTTGATGGAGATTGCATCCATTCTCTGCAGGCTCTTTGCTGTCTTGTTTGCTTTCTCTTGCAAGGTTGTGGCAGGAAAAAAGGGACTAATAAGTTCCAATTACTTCCCTCCTGTCACTCACAAGCCTATTTTGACTTTGTTCTACTTACACTGCTTTATTTATTACCAACAGTTCACAGCTGTAATTCCAGTTTTATTCTGAGTGATCTTCCTCAAATGCTGTTATGATACTTATTACTGCTAATACAAGATATTGCTAATAATAAGATCTAATATACCCTATTTGAAAACCTACATTGCCCAAAATTGTTCAACAAGTAATGTTTTGATAAGGTATGCAAGTCAGCACTTTTCTTGTATGTGTCTTAAGAGACAAGGTAGGAGACCTCAAACACTAAGGCTCATTGCCTTAGTGATGTTTTACGACTTGGGTCATGAGATCTTCTTAGTGTGGGACATGTCAGATGCTGTCCAGAAGGTCTGAAATGGATGCGTTGGACTAGCTGAATGTTTCCTGGATGAGTTCTGCATGCATAATACAGGCTTGCTCTGGCTGTTACTGAGCACTTGTGCCCTGATTTTTTCTATCATTTGCAGTCTGTCCTTTTGGGAAATGGCAGACCACAGTTAGCAATGAAAGTCCAGATCTAGACATGTAGCCTGGAAACCCTAGTTCCATTTTTTTCCCCATTGCAGTTGCCAGAAGTTGTTGTTTGAAAGTTGAATTAATGTTCTTAATAATTTGGAAATCATTCTTTATTCACAAGTCACACATGGAAACAAAACTGAACAGACTTCTCCACCATCAGTGCTCTCCAGTCATGTCCTGGATCAATTGTGTAGATATGAGAAAACAGTGTAGTTTCTGTTTCTGATAGTTTCTTGCACTCCTCACCCTCCTCTCTCTCTTACTCTAAAAGAAAAAACCCAAACAAAAAGAAAAAACCCAAAACCAAGAACTACCTTGATTATGGTCAGTAGCATTGTGCAAAATATCTCTGGGCTATATTTTCAAACTACATCTTTAATGTAAGGGGATCTTTAATACTGGGAGTTGCTCCATTCTTCACTGGTTTTGCAGAGATGACTGTGAAATGCAGATAAAGAGCTAGACAGGTAGCTGTGTGCAGAGTCCCACTGTTACCTGTGCTTCCCTGCACACCACACACCAGTGGTGGTCCCTGAGCTATAGTAAATGTCTAGAATAGATTTTGGAAGCCTTAGTGCCTTTGCCGGGCTTTGAATTAAAAGGCAGTTTGTATATGAATGCCTGTCAAAATGTTTTCAGGTTGACAGTGAGGTGTTATAGAAGTATTTGGCAATCACTGTGGTAAAGGCTTTTTCTAAATGCAGTACATTTAAGCACTTCATACAAATATTTACAGCATCTACAGTGTCTAAAACCTTTGACTCCAAAGTGCTTGATGTTAACAACACTCCTTGTGAGCTACCAGTGGAAAACCAGACAATAAAACGATTTATTGACTAAGATAAAAATTATCAAAACCATTTGAATAATTTATAAATCTAAGGCAAAAGTGACTTAAGCATTGTAAAATAAGGCTTTGACTAGGGAATTACGAAAAACCTCACAAAATTCAGAGCTTTCTAAAGTGTTTTTAAAAATGATAAGTAAATAACAAGACGTACAACTTTTGAGGTAATTTTCCTTGTTCTCCTCATGATTCAGTGACTGACAAAAACTTTTAGTTTACTGAAAAACAGTGACATTCTTCTGTATCTCAGTCTCTGCTACTCAGGTAAACTGAACTGAAAATACATACCCTGGGAGTATGTGTTTACCTGCACATATATCATCAAGTTCCTCTTGATGAACCTTGATTTTCTTGAGTTTTCCTTGTTTGTCTTCTTCAACATTGCTCTTTCAGAAGGGCATATGTTTCCGCTTGGTATGTCTTAAACCTTATTAGCTCCTGAAACCATTTTGCTGAAGTTGAATTTATTTAGATGAAGGTCCAGGATGAACACTGGTTTGGCTTTTATGTATCAACCAGCGAAGTTTGCTTTAAAACTGCTGACAGGCTGCAGGGGAAAGGTAATGACATGCAACACTGACTGTCAACAGAGGACAGATACCTTAGAAGACAAAAGCCTGAGAAAATGACAATTTATCTGATTGTACTGTAATATCTTTTCAGCACTGGCTGACAGAGCTGGAGATCTTCGCTATGATTTTTGCAGCTGCCATACATGACTATGAACACACTGGAACCACCAACAATTTTCACATCCAGACACGGTGAGGCCACTGTAAATCATGATGAAGGGTCAGGAAATGGAGGGGGAAACCTTTGGAGAATAACAGCACAGCCACCTTAGAAAAGTGCAGGAACTTCTGCTTTCAAGTGTTACAGGAGGAAAGTTCACTTTCTCAGGTTACATTTAATTTTCTCTTGCTCAAACATCCACAATGGAATGCATGTATTCTAGATTCCTGAGCATTGTTTCATATTAATAACCAGGAAAAAGAAAGGTCCAAAAATACTTCCATGTAAAGTTTTCAAAGACAAATGGCTGTATAGAGTAATGTATTTTGATGAAGATAAAGTTTTGAAGGAGATACTGTAATTTTACAGTTTTTTCTCCTTGTTGAATTTGAAGAATCAAAAATTAATGGCATAAATCAGGCATCCAACCATGTTTGTTGCATTCATCAGTGAACACAAACACTACACATACTATTTTTACTTGAGTGGAAAGCCGCACCTGCAGCAAGGGGATATGTTTGCCACTATCTAATCAGGGAAATATTTTTTTAAAGCATCATGAATTGCTAGAGAGTAATGAATTGATCACAAACTAGACTGGGCCAGTGTATTTTATAAAGCTTTGGGGTTGGTGAAAGAGAGGAAAATAAGATGAAGATGGCAGCAAAATTTAGAAGCGTGCAAAGATTATGAAGTCTCTAGTTTCAGTGATAATTTGGCATCTAATGTCTGTGTATTATTTTGACAATAGGAGTGTACTGGTAGCAATGACAAAATGTCTAAATGTCCTTGGCAGACACTGCACACTTGGGCATTTCTAACATGCATTGTAATGAAATTAGATTATATGTCTGTAATTAAAATAGACGTCTGTAGTGTGTTAGCTGAATCATGCTGTGCATCAACAATGGTTTCTAGGATAAAGCACACATATGCACATTAAAGACTGGGAACAGAGAAAGAAGTTTGTGTCTCTATTCTGGGTGAAGCCAAATTACTCTTCTTACAACTTCATGCATACAGGAATTAGGGATCTGCTGTATTTTCCAAATACTTATAAAAATATTCAAGGAAAGACAGTTGTAATTCAATTTTCCTGACACTGAACATCAGAGGGTGTAAAGTGTCAGAGGATGAAAATATACACTGCTCTCTGTGAAGCAGCTCTGAGTGAGAACTGTAACGAAACATATTCACCCTCTGTTGCTGTTAACTTCTTGGTCTTCAGACCAGTTTAGCCAGTCATGAATCACAGATCTCTGCTCTGGGGCTTAAAATCAGGCATGAAGTACCTTTCGTTTTACTCTGTTCCACTGGCAATTGCCTTTCCAGACAGTGTAGTCTAGCACACAGATGTCAGAAATCAGTTCAGTTATATCTTGCTTACAGCCAGTTTGCTGTTCTGGAAACACTATTGGGTCACCTCTTGCAATTGCTTACTTGGGTATAGTCAGACTTTAATATCAGAGAGACATACATAAGAACTGGGAAAAAGCCTCATGGTTCTACTCCAAGTTTACATATCTCTCACAGCTTTCAGCGCTTGTTTTCAAGTAAGTAACAAGGAAGTTACATGAGTCTCATCTAGTGAAATAGATTTTGCAGTGGTTTGATCTTTGGATTTCTTTTACTGAGTAACAGCAGTTAACAAAATATTACAAATACTCTTAAAAAATTACAAATACTCTTATATCTGTATAGACTTAATTGCTGTAGCTGATCAAAGGAAAACTTCTGAGTCTCTTTAGACAGAGAAGAAACAACCTTTCCTATGTTTTCTTTTAAATGCTAGGTCAGACTCAGCCATTCTGTATAATGACCGGTCTGTGCTTGAAAATCACCATGTTAGTGCGGCGTATCGTCTTTTGCAAGATGATGAAGAGATGAATATTTTATCTAATCTCTCAAAGGATGATTGGAGGTAAAAATGAGCATGGTGGCTGCCTAGGAATATTAAGGCATCACCATAGACTGGTATTACCTTGTTTTAATAGCAATATGCATTATTGTATATTACATATTAGTATTAGTATTTCTATGCTACAAGATAAAGAACGTTAAAAGGTGTTTGTCTTGTTTATTCCTGCTTTCAGTTTTCCTTCTGATAGTGAGACTAGACTTTGTGACAATGGGTTATAGTATACAAATTCACTCCCATATAGTTATTAAGTATCACAGAGATACTGTTTGTATACACGTAATTGAGTGTAGAGCTAGCCTGCTGTTTCTTTATCCTAAAGCATAAATATAACCTTTATCCAGTTTAACACTTCCTGTCTGGAAATTATAAATGGGACTTAAAGCAAAACATAATTCAGTCCAGGGGGCATAGGTCAGTCTACTATATATGCCAAGGAGATTTAAGAAGCTGTAATTTAAAATAAGCCTCATGAATTATATGATTTATGTGCCAAAATGAGCCCATGATTAACTTTCTAATAGTAGATAGTTCAAAGTGATGACAGTTTTCTGTTTTTACTGGATTCGTGAATTTCAAGGGGTGATAATTAAAAATAGCCTAGTGTGCTAGACAGGAAAGCTCCAGCCCCGTGGTCTTTTTCATGGGAGAGGAAGCAATGTGAAATCCTATGTGACACACAGTGCCTTCTACATATTCTTAAATGTGACATAGTGCTGAGCAGTTGTTTCATCTAATTTTAATATCGATGTGGGGAAATGAACCTGTCTCTAGGGCTGACTTTTACCAAGATGGTCAGTGAAGGCTCTGCTGGCTAATCTGTTCAGCCTGAATTTCCTATTTATTTCAACTTGTCAACAGTAATGTGATTCTATAGCCAAACACTAGGAACTTACAGTGCTGATTTCAGTCAATGTGAGTGTTGTGGAGGAGTATCCTGAAAATTCTAACCCCAATATATAAAATAGTGTCATGGTGGGCAGAAGAAAGGAACAGAAAGAAAATATCTGCACTGAGATGTCAAAAATGTATTTTAGGTATAGGTGGAAATGCCTTGTCAAATACTGGCAGCAAATTACTGCTTCCTTTAGTGTTGGTGAGGAAACATAAGGAACTAAGTGACTAGAAACATCAGCCTTAGAGCCACTGTCTACAAGGAACAGCCACTGTTTTTAGTGGAGCAGCTAACGGAGTATGCTTCATTGCATAGATACTGGCTTTAAGTAAATGGTTGGCTTTTGAGCTTTAAATTGTTTAAACTTCTTGATTGAATCAAAGCCAGTTTCAGATATTTCTCATTGATTCTGTAGTGCCAATATGTGTGTTCTGTTGATGCGATGTGCTTAGAACCAAAGTTTCAAAGATTAACCCATTCCTTTAAAAATGCTGTAACTGCCTGAGCAAAAATATTCAGTGGTTTGGATTACTTATTTGTTCTCTCTCAAGTATGATTTTATAGCTGCTGATCAAGCAGCAGTGCTGCAGAATAAAGGGCATTGTCTGAAAGTGCTCCAATTCCAAAACATTGTGATTTCTATGTGCTTTTGCTTTTGACTGCCAGTATGAAATCCCATAGGCAAACATTTGGAAAACACTGTAAACACCAGCTGACTTCAGCAAAATCTGAGATGTTGAAAAATAAAACCCAAGAAGCCCAGAGTTTCCCCATTCTAGGACTCAAAAGTAGGACCGTCAGTACTGAAAGACGCTTTGGGCAACTAATAAAATGTGTCCAAATTAAACCTCACTTTTGTAGACTGATAGATCTCCCTCTGCAAAAGGCCTGAGTGATGTTTTTTGGAATATAAATTCTTGAGTGCCTTTCTGAGCTGAGGTCTGACTCCTTTTTTCACATTACCAGTAAAAGAAAATCTGATGATCTGCAATCCTAGATATCTGTGTGGAATTTATAACTTTCATGGTATTCCGTCATCTAGTTAGGGAATGTATTTTCAGGAAAGATACACAGAAAATTGGAGACAATTTTCACAGTTGGAAAATAAATGGCCACAGGTTTTGTAACAAAAGCAGATGAGAATGGAAGAGAACTTTTGGGTTACAGTCAAGAAGAAAATAGTTGAATGCTTACTAGTGCTTAAACAACTTTTTTTTTCCTCCTCAGAGAAACAGATATATTTCTCTGGTGCTTATTAAATATTTGAAAATTAATTGAGTTGCTGCATTTCATTAATTCCATTTGTGCAAGTTATCAAATGAAGAAACTATAACAAAACCAGATCACAGTGAGCTAAGAAAATAAACTGCAAAGTGAATGTATGTTTTCCAATATAATGTTATAGATGTCTTTTTTGACACTGTATTTAACTGTTAGTAAGTTTCATGCAGTTTATTGAAACCTTTACTCCCAAGTATAAAATAAAATAATCAATAAAATAAAGACATTGAATAAAGGCTGAATAAAAAGATACCTGTAAAATGTTTAGTTGCTTAGCTTTGTATAGGAGTACAACTTTGGGAAGTAACTTTGAATTCAATATTGACTTTCTCAGTAAAGCTGCTTGGTGTTTTCTCCCTTAAATAATTCTGAACCCTCCTTGTCAATCACTGTTATTTGTTTCAAGATTGCAGTGAGAAACCATGTACTGACTTTGGTCATACTCTTTTTTTCATGAGTAATAGTGTGTGCATGGTTGCAGAATCACGTAAAATTTTCTTGTGAAATTTGGTTCCTATGCACTCAGGATGGGCATGTTCATATTCTGAGTTTTACACCTTTAGCAAGAATCAGCCAAATGATATTTCTTTTAATGTAGTGTTTTCCTGTTAATTTCTGTAATAATAAAGTGCTGAGACTTCGACTGAACAAAATTAGCCTCATTCAGGAGATGTAACTATTGTAACCATGCACTAAGTTTTCCTGTTTAAGACTTCTATAAATTCCTGTCACTGTTATCAGACTTCATTGTCTGTGGGTTTCTATGTAAGCCAGCTCAGCTGGTTTGCTGTAAAGATTGATGGAGATCAGCATCTTTAGATTGTGGCTTTTGTTTTCTTAGAGAAGTGGAATTATCCTTTGAATTATCTCAGCCTGGTGAGAAACCTGAAAAAATACTGCCACCAGTGTGTACTGTGTGATGGAGCATAGAATAGAGAAGTGCAAGCTAACAAGGTGTAGTGCAGCTCTTGCTATGTCTTTTAGGCCAGTTTCAACAACTGTAGAGTTGCTCACAGTTGGAAACTATATTTTGTGGCTATGATCTGCATTTCTGCAGTTTCTTGATTGCCACACGGTGTTTCTTTCAACTCTGAAGCCAGAACTGGATGCTTTTCCCTGAGAAGTGTCTTGGTTAAAGACAATTTACGGGGTGGAGCTTGGGAAACAAACTACCTTCCTTTCCAGTTTTAACCACTCCCCTTTCAGCAACAAAGAGAGACAAATGCAAGAAGATATAAGTGAAAAAATAAGTTTGCTAAAAAAAACCCAGCCACAACCAAGATAAGAGTAATAACCACTAGATACAAATATCCTGAATGCTGTGAACTCCGCAAGAACAAAGAAAACAAGATGGCAGAGAAGCCCCTCCCCCAATATAGAGACTTCCATAGAACACTGCATCAGCCAGATGACAAAGACAAGATGGCGGAGATCTGTTCTCCCAACCCTGTGATAGAGAGAGAGAACAAAGGAAAGAAAAAAAACAACAGAACAACTGAACCTCTGCGATTACAAAACTCCTGCTTCCCCCAAACAACAACCAAGGGGGAACAAGGATAAAACAAAGGAAACCTGGAGAACTATTCCTGTTAACCAGTCAAATGTTGCTGAACCATTTGCTCCATGCCACCTGACAGGGGCTTTCCTAGAGGTGGCAGCTTTGTCAACAGTGGCAGCTGGAACTGGGGCAGCGGCTGTAACTCATGGAAGAAGGGGGGAGGACCAATTTTCACAGCATGACTCTCCTGAGTTGCAGAAGCGAAAACAAAGGTCCCAAAAAAAGTCCTCTACCAGCTCCAGGAACATGGATTGCCCCTGGCAACCTTGGCCAAGAAAGGTGTTAGGGAATTTCCTCTGAAACAGTCTAGGATTGACAAACGCAGTTTCTCAGAGACCTGTACCAGGCAATTTCCCATGGAGTTCAGAGAAAAACTAAAGAATGCTTCTGCTTTTCTCTGCCCTGGCCCAGAGAATATGTCCCAGGAAACTCTCTTGGCAGCCCACAGAGAAACAAGAAAGAGAGCTCTGTCTGTTCCTTCACTCTTAAAGGGACCCCAGCACCTCTAGTCTCTGTGGACCCAGGGCAGAACACTGGTTCCGGTTCCACTTCTGATCCCTGGGTCTTAAAGGGACAGTAACACAAACTGCATGGACTGACATACAGGACTAATGAAATACAATTCACCTTTTTTGGGTCACCCAAGACTTTATCCATTCCTTATTCCATATCATCTATATCATGTCCCAATTAGTACCTTTTAACTATATACATACACACATACAAATAACTATATTCAAATACACGTATTATTTCAGTAGTCACTGATTGTTCCCCCAAGATGTGGATTGAGTTCATTTGGTCCATGACTGATACAATGGCAGCAGTTCATTCTCATTGTCCATGGTATTTCCAACATGCAGTGGCATTGCCATTCAGCAACAAGTGTTACATATGCAATTCAATATTACAGACTGTTCTCACCCAAAGTCAAATCCCCTTGAGGTACATGACATGTTTCTCTGTCCCTCTGCATTACTGACCAAGTGCAACCAGGTCCTCAAGCAAAAACAATCCCACAGCTGGGTTTGCATTTGCTTGAGGTGGGATTAATCCAAACTGTCTTTCCTAACATAGCTCTCATATGCACCATGGTGACTTTATCTCCCATCTACTGTACACGGTGGTAACGATTGGGCCGGTTCAGTTAACTGAACCTCTGGTGTTAAATAATCAGGTAGCCTTTGCTAAATGCAGATGCCACAGCTTGTAGGTCCCATCAACCATTGCCTTCAGTGTGGTTTTAACAGTCCATTGTTCTGCTCGACTTTCCCAGCAGATCGTACATGATGGATATGATACACCCACTCAGTGGTCTCAACACCACTGATCTCTAGGACCAGGTGTTTATAAGGCTATTTTTGAAATGAGTCCCATTGTCTGCTTAATTCTCTCAGGGGTGCCATGTTGCCATAGGGCTTGTTTTTCAAGGCCCAGCATAGTGTTCTGGGCAGTGACATGAAGCATGGGGTATGTCTCCAGCCATCCAGTGGTAGTTTCTGCTATTGTGAGCACGTACTGTTTGCCTTGGTGGGTTTGTGGCAGTGTGATATAATCAATCTGCCAGGCCTCCTCATACTTATATTCAGACCAATGCCCCCCACACCACAGGGGCTTTACCTGCTTGGCCTGCTTGATTGCAGCCCATGTCTCATAATCATGGATTACCTGGGATATAGTGTCCGCGGTCAAATCCACCCCTTGGTCACGATCCTATTGGTGTGTTGCATCTCTTCTTCCCTGATGACTTGAGGCATCATGGGCCCACCAAGCTAGAAAAAATTCACCCTTGTGTTGCCAGTCTATAGCTACCTGTTAATTGCTGTGATTCTCATCATCAGCTCAACTCTTAGGCACATGTGCATCCACATGATGAACTTCCATGATCATTTTCTCTACCTGGTCAGCGATGTCTTGCCATACTTGAGCAGCCAAGATGGGTTTTCCTCTGTACTGCCAACTGGCTTTTATCCACCTTTCCAGCCACCCCCATAGACTGTTTGCTACCATCCATGAGTCAGTGTAGTGATAGAGTGTTGGCCATTTCTCTCACTCAGTGATATGCATAGCCAGTTACATGGCTTTCAGCTCTGCAACCTGACTTGATTCACCTTGTCCCTTGGTAGCTTCCACAATTCACTTTATAGGGCTCCCTACAGCTGCTTTCCATTCCCTATTAGACCCTGTGATACAGCAAGAACCATCAGTGGAGAGAGTGTTATCGCCTCTCACTCTCCGATAGCTGGTTATACCGGGGGGCCTCCACAGCATGTATCACTTACTCATCTTCGTCTTTAGATGATAGTCAAAAATTCTCACCTTCAGGCCAGTTGAGGATGATTTCCAAGAACCCAGGGTGATTAGGATTTCCTATCCAAGCTTGCTGTGTGATGAGAGCCATCCACTTACTCCATGTAGCATCAGTGGCATGATATGTGGAAGAGACTTTCCCTTTGAACATCCAGCCCTGCACTGGTCATCAGGGTGTGAGAATGACCTGTGCTTTGATGGTAATCACTTCTAAGGTGGCTCAAACCCCTACATAAGCTGCTGGGATCCCTTTTCCTGTTGGGGTGTAGTTGGCCTCAGATCCTTTGTATCCCTGAAACCAAAGGTCATCCTCAAGTTTCTCCAGGTACCTTCTGCCAGAGGCTCCAGGAAGGACCATTCTCCCTGCCTGCAGTGTATAGCACATTCTTCTCATCCTGTCCCATCCTGACTGACTCAAGGGTTACTGCATGGGAAATCTCTTGTTTGATCTGTTCAAAGTCTTGTTGTTGTTCAGGGCCCGCATGAAATAACTTTTCTTCTGTGCCACAAGGTAGAGAGGGCTTACAGTCTGGCTGTACTCTGGGATGTGCATCCCCCAAAAACCCATGGTGCCTAGGAAAGCCTGTGTTTCCTTCTTGCTGGTCAGTGGGGACATAGCAGCTCTGTTATTAATCACCTCTTCTGGAACTTGTTGATGTCCATCTTGCCACTTCACTCCTAGCAACTGAATTGCTGTGCAGGTCCCTTGACCTTACTTTGTTTGATGGCAAAACCCACTTTGAGGAGAACCTGGATTATTTTCTCCCCTTTCTCAAAAACTTCCTGTGCCATTTTACCTCACAGGATCATCATCAATGTACTGTAGATGTTCTGGAGCCTCACCCTTTTCCGTAGCAAATGGTGGGGCTGTGCTTTCACCCCTGGGGCCATTGGTTCCAGGTGTAGGGGATTCCCCTCCAGGCGAAAGCAAGCTGTGGCCTGCACTCTGCTGCTAAAGGAATGGAGAAAAATACACTAGCAATATCAATGGTGGCACCACTTTTTTGCCTTGTACTCCAGTTCATACTGCAGTTCCAGCATGTCTGTCACAGCAGCACTCAGTGGTGGTGTGACTTCATTCAGGCCATGATTAGTCTACTGTCAGTCTCCACTCTCCTTTAGACTTATGCACAGGATAGATGAGGCTATTGAATGGTGAGTAAGTCTTGCTGACCGCTCCCTGGATTTCCAGTTCACGGATCATCTTATAGATGGGAATCATAGAGTCTTGGTCGGTGCGATATTGTCGATGGTGCATTGTTATGGCAACAATTGGTACCTGCTGTTCTACAACCCTCAGGTGTCCTGCTGCAGAAGGGTCCTCTGAAAGACCAGGCAAGGTATTCAATTGTTTAATGTCTTCTGTCTCCACAGCAGCTATCCTAAAAGCCCAACAAAGTCCTTTTGGGTCTTTGAAATAACCACTCTTGAGGTAATCTATACCAAGAATACACAGAGCCTCTGAACCAGTCAAAATAGAGTGTTTTTTCCATTCCTTCCCGGTCAAGGTCACCTGATCTTCCAACAGAGTCAACTGCTGAGACCCCCTGTCATCCCAGCAATGGAAACAGGTTCTGCCCCTACCATGTCATGATGGTATCAGAGTACATTGTGTGCCAGTCAAAAAGCCAAAGCTTTGTATTTTTGTGGTTCTGATGTACCAGGACATTGGATCTACACAATCCAATAGACACAATTTTCCCCTGTCTCTATCAGGCTAGAGGCAGAGCCCCTCTAGTTCCAGCTATTGTTCACTCCCTGGGCATACATTCTGGAGATCCCTTCAAGGGGAACAGACATGTCTGTTCTGTCTTCTTCACTTCTGTTCTGCCTAGGAACACACCCACAGGAAACTGGAGCTAAATTCATTCTTGCCAAGTTTCCTGTGTTTGTACTTTCTTCTTTTAGTTTATGTACCCATGCTGCTAAGATGGAAGTGGGTTTTCCATCCCATCTTCTCATGTCTTCTCCATGCTCATAGAGGAAGAACCATAGGTTGCTTCGTGGAGTGTACTCCCTCTCCCTCGCTGGGGGACACCTACTTGAGATAGCAGGGATTCTGGTCTGTACTGGTGAAATGTGGAAAAGCTCCTTTCTGAGTTTCTGATGGCTTTGTGATGGCTCTCTGATAGCTCTCTTCAATCCTCTCTTCCAATCTCCACATATACTTGGTCAGGTCTGTTTCCAAGGCTGAGACTTGGGCTCAGGTTGGGACGTGGACGGTGTCTTTATATGTCTGTAGCCTTCTTGTTATAATACTCACTGTCTTGTTTTCCTCATTCTGTTGCAGCATCACTAGGAAGTGGAAGTACACTTGTGTCCCAAGCTGTGCAAGTTTCAACCACGTTAATGTTGTACAGGGTCTGGAATTCTTGTGTGTTCTCATTATTTGAGAAAATTATCTCTATCACAGCCAGTTCTCTCAAGCTTTGGATTCCTTGCTTGGTGGTTTTCTGTGGGCCTTGATGCAGCTGGAGGTGTTTTTGGCTAAGGTATCTCTCCTTCACAATTGCTAAGTGTTGCATCCAGAAGCTGAGTCCTTGCAATCCCCTGGTTGATACCCTCATTGCATGACAGAAATCCGAAGTGCCATCCAAAATTGTAGCATCACCTGCAGTGTCCCAGACTTGGATCAGCCAGCTCAATATAGACTCACCTGTTCATCAGGTGAGGTTTTTCTGCAGACTGCATAGACTTTCTAAGGATAGGGATTTGATGATTATTTCCAGCTCTGATTCCTCTTCTGGCTGTGAGGGTTCTGCTTCCCCATCATCATCCACCAGGCAAATGCATTTGGTCTTGTTTTCCTCCTCTGGACAGGGGTGACTACTACTGGCATAGGTTGTCCTTCTGGCTTAACCGTAGCTTGAGTGACCAGGGTGTCTGCTGATTTGTTCCCTTTCCCCTCCAGCTGTAGGTGCTGCTGTGCAGTAATAAACAGCATGGAATAAGCATTATCCATGACCCAGCACAGTGCAATAAGTTGCTCCTCTTTGGAACTGCCACTGTAATTTTCCTTTAAATATTCTGCTACCTTTTCTGGGTTCTGCATTTGTTCAGGGGGAAATTTCCAAACCATTGGACTAGGGCATTTCTTCAAAATCTGGCCTATATCCTCCCACATTCCATGTCACTTAGGATTTTCCACCCCTGGGATAGATCTCTGGGCAACATCCCTGGAAATCTCAGCCCTGATTCTAAACATAGTTGTGGACTGTACACAGGAGACATAGCAGAATTAGCAACAAGAATATGATGCCTTAACATCCAGAGGGAATTCAACAATCTCAAAAAGTGATGTGCTAGACCTGAAGAGGTAGAAGGAGGTGAAAGGCTAGGAAATATCATCCCATCCTGTTCCCCCAGGAGGTTGGGTGAGATTATTAATAGCCTCCAGAAGTAGCAGCCCGGATGTTTTGGTTTTGAAAGACAGGTGTCTATTGAGGAAGGCAGAAGCCCCCTTTGGACTGAAAATATAACTCCTTCCCCTCCGAATTATTATAATTTTGAAATTAAGGGGCTTTCAGGCCAAGATATGAGGAATAGGAATAACAGTTCTTTACTGATATATATATAGA
>VXAZ01001839.1:103320-153123 GCA_013399875.1 Gymnorhina tibicen | reverse complement strand
GGGCTCGGGGTCCCGGGCCCCCTGAGGCACCCCAGCAGATGGTGAAAAGGGTCCCTCTCAGCGGCGGCTCCGGCCAGCAGAAATCCCCACTCACAGCAGAAAAAAAAGAAGGTAGCAGAAGGCAGAAAACCTGCAGTGAGGGCGACCTCTCCCCAAAACCGACTGCAGCCTCTGTGTCTTCTGAAAGCCAAAGAACTCGAGCGAAAAAAAAAACTAGCCTTTGCCCAGGTAACAGGGCAGTTAAAGAAAGTCTCCTCCCTGCTTCAGCCAGACCTTTTGTCCTCCTTAATACCTGGCAATTATCCTTTAGTATGGGGAAAAATTCCTCAAGAGGAAAAGAGGAAAGATGAAAAGAAAAAAATAAAAAGAAACAACTCCCAAACCCCAACACCAGACCAGGACAGGCAAACAACAAATAACACATCTGAAATGATCTTTATTACTTCTGATGTTGTCTTTCCATAAACTGATATCATGGAGTGTATAAACAAAGCAATTTTGGTTTGTATTCCTGATCTGAAAAAGAACACGTGTATGGGTGACTGCTCTTTCATTTTAGCCCATGATGCACCAGGGCTGAATGGGGTTTTTTATTCTGTCTCAGGGCACAATAAAGCAAGGCAAGTGTTAAAAAAGAGACAACTGGAAGGACATGAAAATACATAAGTAAGTGTTGGAGTGATTTGGTCTTCTTTTACTCTAAGAGGAGAGAGGAATATAGCAGGATAAAAAGGAAAAAAAAACCCGCCAAACCAAAAATAACCCCCTTAAACCAAACCAAGACAAAGTATATGATTTTATTTATGTTTTTATTTATGTTCAGAGCAAACTTGATAATTAATTCCTTGAGGTGCACCAAGTCAGTTTAGTGTGTTCCATGAAACCATGGAACACACTGCAAATGTGGGTTCCTGTAAGCTGTGCTGGATACCTGCCAGTCAACTCCATGGCTCCATGAGGGAACAAACCAAATAAAGCTGTTGATTAGAAACCAAGGTGTAAAAAGATAGTTGACAGCATGGCCTGCTACCTGCTAGCTGTGAGGTTAAGGAACTTAAAGCCAGAAGAGCTATGGAGTTCACAGAAGTCTTTTTTTTCCGTAGAGACAGTGTTCACAGCAAAGCTCTGCTTCTATGTTTGATTTCTACCTTTTAAATGAAGCATTTTTCCTCCCACGTCTCATTAACTAGAGATGCAGTGCCACTACTCTGCACACTGGCAAGGAGTACTTGCATATGAATGTGCTTACACTTTGATCACCAAGACTCAGGAAGAAGAAAGGAGAGATTGTACCCATACCTTGTGTCCTACTACAAAGAGTGGGGGTGCAAGCAAGGGAAATTAAGTTTGCTATACTTTTTTTTTCACAAGGCCTTTGCTCTTCTAAATAGCAAAATAACAATTTTGAAGTACATGGGGGAGCTAAACATGAGGTTTTCCTATGTGGTATTGGGTCAGGGAAATTATTTAAATATAGTGGAAGCTCACCAGTCAGGCCCAACCGTAAGCCTTCTCTTCTCTCAAATGCACAGTGCAGCAGCAGGTCCCTCTGCCTGCCCTCGTGTGCCATGTGCCCCAGCTATTCACCATCTCAAAGGTGCTGGAATGGGCCCTCACCAAACATAGCAGTGTCTTTCCTGTTCTAGGGAGTCCAGGATGAGACACAGGAGTCCACATGCAGTCTCAAAAGTGCCAAATAAGGAAGAAGAGTGTTTTTTGGTTTCTTAAATAGGGGTTTTTTAGTTAGCTTTTTACTAGATTATTTTTTAAATTGTGTTATTTTTTACTATTGTGTTTTAATTGCTTATTGGCTACTCTTGCCAAAACACCCTAAAGTAGCAAAGAGGGGCAGAGGGAAGGAGAGGGCCTGGCATCCTCTGAGCTCCTGTGCAGGGGTGATGAGATGAGTCTATTGGATTGGAGGTCCTTGGGGCCTGGAGGTGAGATTTTTAGTCTGAAAACAGGAACGCCTCTGGGACACTGCTGTCCCTGGCTTGTTCTTGCCTCAGCTACTGAATGGGTGGTTGAAGATGAAGGCAGGGCTGCCCTGGCATTGCATAAAGAATTGTTGCAGATTGGTTGTGACTCCAGTCAAGGCAGGACTGATTTGATATTGGCTACGGGCTCTTGAGTGATTAGGGTGAAGGTTGTGTAGATACTTCTTCCCCCTCAGCTGATTCCCATGTAACTGGAGCTGTGTAAAAGTTGTTGAGAGCTGTGAAGGAGGAAAGGAGGTGTTTTTCTTTTCTCTACAGTAAGTAAATGACAAACAGTCTGCAAACAGAAATCATGCTATTGTTGAAAGAAGGAAAATGGAGCTGGTCATGAAGGTGTTTCTGGTGATGGTTTGCTGTGTCTGTGCTGCTGTGGTGACAGCAGACCCCGATGTGCCCCTATTTAACCTGTATCACTCCAGTCCCTTGTTTTCAGGGCATATCAAGAGACGGAAGTTAATATAGGCCAGAAGTGTCCACTGGTGACATGGGGAAGGTGTCACCTCTCTGTTGTTTCCTAGTTTCCTTTTTCCCTTTGGCTCATGCTTTTTTTGTCAAGGCCACCATGCAGACTGTATCTTTAGAGGATTGTCTTTTCTTTGAGTTAGATTTTTACTAGCTTTTACGAGAGAGAGAGAGAAGATGCAGTTGGAGAGGAGGTACTGAAGAGTGCTGTTATTTTCATTTAATGAAACCCATTGTGGATTATGGAGATCTCAGGACATCTCTTCTCTATTCCTAACATACTTGTTGCCATGATGCCACATGACCAGGAGTAAAATAGGAGACTGACTTAGCTCTTAATGTGCAGACGGAAGCCTGTCTCCAGGGCATTTCCTAGGCCTGAGTTGATAGGCAAGCTACCTTTACTGGTATGACCACATTTGTGAATATTTAACCTGGTGCATCTGTGACTTTCTCAAAGAGATTAACTCAAGGATGTGTCTAAACTTATCAGTTTGATATTATGGGTAGATTATAGGGGTATAATCATCTTTCCTTTTTCATCAGCTTGCACTATTTCTTCTTTTCTTGGATACAGTTTTAAGTTACCTATGTTTTAAAGACTTTGGCAATTTTTCTGAAGTTATATAAGAAATTACTCAGAACAATTAGTATTTGAGTGAATTAACTTTTACTCTTCATGAACGTCTTCCTTATTACAAGTCTGTGTTTGAATACTATAGAATAAAGGACAATAAGATATTGCACAAATACCTGGGGGATATCTGACTTTATAGTGTCACTGGTAACATGAAGAGAGAGCTGAATTTGCCTGCCTGTTTACCATATGTCAATAATAATATTTATAAAGCCCAAGTATTCAGTGCTATGGTTTGGACAGTTTTGTAGCAATGTGTTGGTATTTAAAAGTAGTGCAGCCTCTTCTCTTACCTCATTTCTTCTTTGAGATTGTCAAATATATTTTCTAAAAAGAAAAGAATTGGAAACTGTTTCAGTTGACTTGCTTTTCCTCTACTTTTATATACTGTACTTCTCTAATAGAAAGATGTTAGCCCGGATGAAAACCAGATCACTCTGAAAGTATGTAATGTAAAATATTAACAGGCTTTTTTGCATTATTAGAATAATTAAATATAGTCAAGAGACACTTCAGTGGAAACAGATCTTGTAAAATATTACCGGGGTCCATTTAGCCAAAGCTGCTAGGCAGCATGCAGAGTGCAACACCATAATGTGTAGTGTAAACTTTGAAGACAATTGCAGAAACAAAGTGCTCAAGATGGTCAGAGCAAAAATAACAGCTGTGTGTATCCCAGGCTCTAATCTGACTCAGATGCAAAACTAAGAAATGGATGAATATCTATCTTCAATTCTCTCTGCAATGAATTTCAGCAATTTATCAACCTAGCAACAAATGCACAAACTTATCATCCTCTAGTGTTACATCTTTTGAGATTTCTCATGCATTAGCTATAACTTTTACCTATTAATTTTCAAAGTCACATGCTGTTGTGATGCCTGTTGTTTGAAGTAACAAATAAGAATTTTTCAGTAGTGAAATCCTTTATTATTTACCATCTCTGAAGTATTTTTCATCTCTGTTTCAGAGAAAATGATGATCTGAAATATGTGCAGAGGTCAGAGGATGTGCATATTCTAGATTTACACCTATAAAAGGGAAAGTAGTATCTGTGTGCTTGTAAGCATGTGTACATTCTTGCACTGCAATAACTGACTCATTTGCCTGAACTGAGCCCTTTGCTTTTGTATTCCTACTGCAATAAGCTACACACAAAGTAGCCCATGCAGAGCAGTATAATGGAGTTTTAGTCCAGACGATATAGTGAAAAGTCTGCTGTTCCCACAGCATTATCCCACTCCTTACTTATCAAAATATATTTCTACGCATTCATGTTCTTGTCTCTTGGTTGTATTGACGGAGACATTTGTGCTGCTGGGAACTGAGCAGAACTACCAAAAAAAAAAAAAAAAGTGAAATAATTTAAAATTAGTTACTTTTCATCCATCATATAATTATTTGGAACGCTGTTGACTATGCAACTGATTGTACTTATGGGTTGGGAGGAGGAGGTGGTTATAGGGGGTAAAGACCAAGGCCAACTGATACCATCAGTGTTGCAGAACTCTGTTGGTGGAGAGGCATCATAATGTGCCACCCATGGGACCAGGTAAGCACAGCAGTTTTGGGTCTCACAGTGATGGTGTTGGACTGGAATTTGAGCACAGTTACTAGAGGCAAGAGAGGAATGATCAAAATAGACTTCATGAGACATTCATAAAAAGAAGAATAGTAACTTATTTTTAAATTAATGCTGACCCATTTCTGAATCCTCCAAATCCTGAGCTGGTATGCTAACCTTGAGCAGTTCTTCCTCTGTTAATCTGTA
The DNA here is from genome assembly GCA_013399875.1 of Gymnorhina tibicen. Lineage (NCBI taxonomy): Eukaryota > Metazoa > Chordata > Aves > Passeriformes > Artamidae > Gymnorhina > Gymnorhina tibicen. The sequence goes on along the minus strand of VXAZ01001839.1, from coordinate 148,256 downwards.
GAACTGAGAGAAAGAGAAAAGAAATTTGTATTGTGTGCTAGATCAGAACATTCTTGTATTTTAAACTGTTTAGGACATCCATATAGTCTTCAGAGAAATTTCAACTGGAGTCTAAACAACTGTTGTAATACTACTACTAATGATGATGATAATTATAATAAGAGTAATGAAAACATGAGAGAGAAATACCACCCAAGAGAAACAAGTGATGAACAATACCATTGTTCACCACCTGCTGACTGATGCCTAGTCTGTCACCAAGTAGTGATTGCTGGCTCCAGTTTATATATTGGGCATGACGTTCTATGGTACAGAGTACGCCTTCGGCCAGTTTGGGTCAACTATCCTGGCTATGCTCCCTCCCAGCTTCTTGTGCACCTGCTCACCGTCAGAGTATGGGAAACTCACAAGTCTGTGATTTGGTGTAAGTACTACTTATCAACAACAAAATCATCAGTGTGTTATCAACATTATTCTCATATTAAACCCAAAACACAGCACTGTACCAGCTAAGAAGAAAATTAACTTTATTCCAGACAAAAAACAGGACAGCAAGTTTGCTTAACAAAAACTCATACAGGAATAGTTTGACTTAATAGTAGGGAAGTGGTGCAGATTCTCAAAGGTCTTTATTTCATATATGCATCATATATACTAGGCGATTTTTTTAACATGGTGATTTTCCACCATATGATTCAACTTTAAACACGCGTATCGACCAGTTGAATCAAGTTACCTGATTCTGAGGCTTTAAACAGTCTTCTCCCTTCCTTCTAAGAATTCCCTATAAAAGAAAACAATTTAAGAAGTTTATGCTTAATTGAAAAAGGAGTACTAATACCAATGTGGTCTTCAGAAAACATCTAATATTTTTCCTACCAAGGATTAGCCAACTGGCTTCATTTGCATCCCTCCCATTCCTGTGTTTGTGCAGAAAATCCTTCATCCTCTTCCCCATCCCTGAAAGAGGAATAATGTAAAGAGTTACATACAAAGGCATTGCTGCCAGTAATTTGCAGATAGACAACAAAACAAACTGGAGTGTGTCTAAATGCTGGTTTTTGTGCTTCTCTTTCCTTGCTGCTCTCATTGTTATGCTATCCAAAAGGGAATTTAGAGCTCTAGTGATTGAGATGGTGTTGGCTACCGATATGTCCTGTCACTTCCAGCAAATCAAAGCTATGAAGAATGCTTTGCAGCAACCAGAAGGGTGAGTCACTTCACAACATAGTGCAGTGAGTGGGCTACATTTCAGCTGGTGCTTTGCCAATGTGTTTGACTTCAAAAGCACCTCTCCAGAGGCCCTCTCTTTCTTTGATATCCACAACAATTTTCTGCTGTTGAATTTTGAATGAATTCACTTAGGAAGGGATGGGCACATGCCTATATGCACATCTATATTCTGTGCTGGTGGCCCAAAGCTTTCAAATGTCACCACTGTTGGGACCAGCCTCACTGGGCATTTCCCTGGTGGGTAACATCAAGGACATGATTAATTTGCGTGACCTCTACAATTGAGTATGACTTAAGGTTGTAAGACCTGGAGAACATGACTTGCACTTTGCCCTTATGCAGATGGGATCAGCTGTCACCCCTGGAAGGGGTCTGCTTCATAACCAGAGAACAGACGAAAACTTGAGATCCACTGAGGGAAGGACTGGAAAATAATAGATGGAGCAGTATGGGAGAAGCTTTTCTTCTTCCCAGTATGCCACTGGGAGCTGTAATATTTTGTCCACAGCTCTTCCCCAAAAAATTCCTTCTAGATTGCTCTGAGCGGTGGTCAGTTTTTCACCCTGGACACAGTTATGTCCAGAGCCTCCCAAAATTACACCTGTATCAGAATTATGCCTATATCAGAATTACACCTGTATCAGAGCAGGGTGTGGCTAGCCACCTGATCCCCTCAGAAGCTACGACATTTCAACCATTATGGATAGCCAAAAAGTGGAATTAAAAAATGGGACCACCCATTCCAGGAAAGCATTACTGGGTTCTTGGGCTAGCCTCCTAGGCTATGGTCGTAAGAAATCACCAGCCTTCTTTTCTGTGAAATCAGGATTCCCTTCTGTTCTCACAATAGTTTTCTATCCGTGAAACATTTATCAGTTATTGTGTAGACTTGTCACAGTCCAAGAAATCCCCACTATTCATTACAGTGGGATGATAGGGACCATCTTCTCTTCTAAGTTGCATAAAACACAGCACAGATGGAATGGGGAACAGAGCAGCTCTTCGAGACTGCTAGTGAGGACAAGCAAGCCTGGAAAGTTGCTGAGCAAGGCTAAGCAACATTTCTTTTTGCATTTCTTAGTATTTCTTTTAAAATACAAATAGTGTATGTTGAAGAAATAAGACAGTCTTTCAGAGTTGTCTGATTTTATGATCAGAGAAACCACTTCATTAATACCCTGGCCAAAGATTCTAATTACCTTATTTTCCTGTAGGTAAGATTTTTGTCGTTCTTCCCTGCAAGAGCAGACAATTAATTTTTTTGATCCTTTGGGTTTTCAGAATTGACAAGCCGAAAGCCTTATCACTGTTATTACATACAGCAGATATCAGCCATCCAGCCAAGGCCTGGGATCTCCATCATCGCTGGACCATGTCTCTGCTAGAGGAGTTCTTCAGACAGGTAAAGCTAGGGAAGTTCTTTTCTTTTCTGCAGCTGAGAGGGAGTGTGTAGGAAAGGAAGGAAGTAGGAAAATATGAACACAGGTACTTTCCTTTTTCTCTGATATTTGTAAGAACCTCCTAAATGGTACGAAGCTTTCTCCTCTAGCACCATTAGCACTGGCTATTATGTCTCTTAGGAAGCTAGTGTGTGATACACTCCCTATAGATATAAACATTACCTACATAGTAGAAATTCTAATTTAGGAAGCCAATATGTTGGAAGCTAATTTCGTAATTTCCGATTAGGAAAACATGGACTACATGTCACTCTACTTAGCTCTAGAACCATAAAACAGATTTGTGTAGCTGTACTTCATAGAATTCTACTTACATTGTTGTGATGGATGTGAAAAAGCCTTACTTTGCCCTTACTTTAAAAGAAGTGAACTGATCAAAATTATAGTTCATAGTGGACCACCTGTTGACAGACCCACAAATCTAGACAAATCACTGAGCTCTGTGTGATGGTTACAAGGTCCCCAAGTGATTAATAAAAATCATTTAAAGAATTAAAAAACCAACCAACCAACCAACCAAAAAAAAGTAAAAGCAAACAGATCCCTTAAGGAGTGTATAGGATACTTTTCCCCAGTATGAATTACTAACCTAAGCAGTGCTAGCACTTAAGGGCTTATTTTCTCTCCAAAGTCCAATAAATTCTTGTTCTATAGTAAATCTAAATGCAAAAGGGAAAATATGACTATTCTTTAGAAGTTCTGATGTCTCGGTTTTGGAGACAAAATTTTAGGAGGAAACACTCTGAACAAATGAGTGCCTCATCTAAAGGGAAAGGACCTCCCTCTTTCCTCCGCCAATGAGACGAATTGATAACAGCAGGTGAAAGTGAAAAAAACCTGAACTGTTTATCAACACAGAACAAAACTGGAAAAAAAGGAAAAGGGGGGGAAGGGGGGAAGGTGCCTGCAAGAAACCGAAAAGGATTGAGTAAAACAGTTAGATGTTAACCCCAGAAATTTATCCTCTACCCACACTCCTACACACCCACAGCAGAACAGGAAAACTCAAAATACAATAAATGCCCAGAGACGGAAAATACACAGGCTGGCAACTCCCAGTCTTGGGGAAGGGGGAGAGGAAGGGGAGCGAGAGTCCACACAGCAGCCTGGAGAAGGGCAGATGGGAAAAAACCTGTTGATTCTTTGGCGCCGGTCCTCCTCCTCACAGCAGGTGAAACTGGAGAACAGATGGAAAAACCTATTGCTTCTCCGGCACCACTCCTCCTCCTCGCAGCAGGTGAAGCTGGTGGATTTCTGTGTCCCTTTGCTCACCGGTTTGGCCTTCCTCGGGGTTCGGACCAGTTGGGGCCACCCCACAGGCCTGCCGGGCCGGAGAGGAGGGAAGGAAGGTAGGGAGGTGAGAGAGAGGGAAGAAAAAAAACAAAACCTTTTTCCAAGCTAGCAGGAACAAAAAGCCACCAAAGGAGCAGTGCAGCATCCCCGGTGCACTCACTCCAGAGCACGGCGGAGAGCCGCTAGAGCCAGAGCCGTTGGACCGAACCATTGAACTGACCCGCGCCCGGGTCCTGCGGCTCCAGCCCCACCCCCCGGGTCTATCTTAAAGATACAGCAGCCTTGGGCATTAAGCAGACAGTTAAGGAATAAAGCAGCCTCATAACATCACCCCAGGACATCTGACAGTTTTTAAAAATGGTATATATTTTTAAAGGCACTGCAGTTATCCTTTTTTTTACAAGGATATTACAAAAATTTGCTTTGAAATTAATCCTTTGGTTTGTTTTTCAAACCAAGAATCAGTTGACTGGGTGGAAGCAGATAGGTCATACCTGCAGCCAATTCTGTCTTGCCACACAGGAGGCTCATGCAAGTAGGATGACTTTAACATGAATTTTAGGGAAACATATGTGCATATTTATGCTTTTCTAGCTCAAAGTTATGCTAAATGTGTTAAAATACATGACTGCCAAAGACCTGTGAAGGAATTAAGATTACCTCACACTAAGATGTGAGACCACAAAACCTCCAAGTTTTGATTTATTTTACACATGTAATGAAGACAAAACTATTATTTTATATATTTTAATTTCAGCCAACAAATTCTAATTTAGTTTTGTATGATGAAAGACAACAATTTTAGATGAAGCTGTATATAAAACTCATATTCTAATTCCAAATCCAGATGCAGTATTCATTTCCTCTTCAGGAAAACCATTAAGCTTACCATGAAGCATAGATTTGTGTTCATTGAAGTTATTTAGTACTAGATCAATGAGTACAGCCCTACTAGACATCAGAAGAAAAACACACACACTTCTCACAAATTGATGTCCTAGTTCTGGCCAGGACAGGGTTAATTTTTGCAGTAGCCAGGAGGAGGCATGGCTAGGATCCCGAGGTTATTCTATTCCATCTCACTTCATTTTCCAGGGATGGAGGAAGGGCTGTATTCTGGGTTGGGGTAGTGTTCGGTGATCATTTGCATGTGAATCACTTCTCTCTTGAACGCTTTTGTGATTTACATTGTTGCTGTTACTGTCCTTTTCTTATCTCATTGTTGCTTCCAGTACATTATTGTTATCTCAACTACTGATCTTTATCTTTTGTGCCTCCAATTGTCCTCTCCAGCCCACTGCAGGGGGAGGGGGAGGGAAAGGGGAAGAGAGGAATAAGTGAGGAGAACATGGTTTGGAGTTTTTTGGTGGGAGCACTAAATTGAAGAATACTATTCCTAAACCAAAACAGCCTAGTTTGGCACCCAAGGTGGGACTCAAAGAGTTGAGATAATAACAGATGTGGCCACAGAGTGTTGGAAACAAATTTGATGTAAGCATTAATTTTACTAGGTATGGAGCCACCGGTCACAATGTTGCATGGTCTTCTCACAAGGTTGTGGTACCTAACCCTGTATGTACTTCATATATGCACTAAGTGTCCACCATGATGTTCTTTTCCAGAGTAGGGAGAGGGATCAGGATTGCTTTGTTGCTGTACTATGTGATACTGGCTTTTCACAGTGAAGGTTCTCAAAATGGGAGGAAGAGGCAGGGCCAGAGATAGTTGCCCGATCCCCATCCCCAGGTGAGCTGCAAGATATGTGAAAATCCTTCAGCTGCCAGTTGGGTGAGCCCCTGGTGACCTGCCTGGTCCGGTGCTGGGATATTGCGGCCCATGTTATGAAACTAGATAGATGGTAGTGAAGCCATGCAACTGGGATCCCTGTCTCGGGATGTGCGCATTGACAAAGGGATTGGGAAGAGGACAGAAACTCTTAGCCTCTGGAGCAACTCCCATCAATTGTGAGAGAAAGGTATTCATTCTCGCAAGTATGTTCTAGTAGCATGCAAGCAGGGGGAAAGCTGTGGAGAAATGTATCCGGTACCTGAGAGAATTAGCCATGCTGGAGGTAACCTATAAGGATTCAATAACCAGATTCAGATCAGGTCCAGCTTACACAACCCATGTGGTGGAAGTTTGTATGGAGTGCACCATTGTTGTACACCAACTCATTAGCACGATTTCAATGAAAGAAAGAGAACAAAGAGGGCTTCAAGTGACTACACAACTACGGCAATATGAAATAATTTTTTCCTCCTTACCAAACTGCCTTGCCTGTGGAAAGACTGTCGAAGACTGTAGACAGGCTCAAAAGATTCAAGCATGTTAGAGAGGAAATGTCTTATGCCCCTCCAGTATGGACCACAGTCTCAGCTCTTGGAAGCATGCACTTGCCAGCTCAAGAGAAAGGGCACACACCATGAGATAACATGCAGTTTTACTTGACCACAGAGAAGACATGAGAAAGTGGGATAGAAAACCCATCTCTGCCCTAGCAGCACAGGTGTGTGAGTTGAGAGGAAGGACAACCAGCACAGGAAATTCTTCAAGGATAAATGCCACTCCAGTTTCCAGCGGGCAAGTCCTCAGACACAATGGAAAGGCTGAATGTTATTTCTGTTCCTCTTGAAGGCACCTCAAGTTCATATTTACAAGACATGAACAACAACTACAATGACTAGAACTAGAGGGGCCCTGCCTCCAGCAGGAGGAAAGGGACAACTGGATCTATTGGACTGTGTGGATCTGATGGCCTGGTGCATCAGACCTGCAAGAGTATAAGGCTTTAGTTGACCCTGGCACACAATGTACCCTGATGCCATCAAGATCTATAGAGGCAGAATCTAACTCTATTTCTGGGGTGACAACTGACAGGATGGGAGCTGAAGTGAGCCTGACAGGCAATGAATGGCAAAACCACCCCAATTCTGATTGACCCAAGAGGCCCGGTGTGTCCTTGGCATAGATTAACTCAGGGGAGGGTATTTCAAGGACCCAGGAGGGCATAGTTGGGCTTTTGGGATAGCTTCTGTGGAGACAGAGGAAATTAGACAGCTGAATACTTTGCCTGGTCTCTCAGAGGACCCTTCTGTTGTGGGACTGATGAGGGTTGAAGATCAACAGGTACTGATCACTACCACAACAGTGCACCATCAACAGTACCGCACAAACCAGGACTCTGTGACCACTGTCCATGAGATAATTCATGAACTGGAGAGTGAGGGAGTGCTCAGCAAGATTCACTCACCCTTTAATAGTCCTATAAGGCCAGTGCATAAGTCCAGGGGAGACTGACAGTGGACTATTGTATCCTGAACAAAGTCACACCGTGACTGAGAGCTGCTGTGATGGACATGTTGGAACTTGAGGATGATCTGGAGTCCAAGACAGCAAAGTGGTGCCACCATATACATTGCTAATGCATTTTTCTCCATTTCTTTGTCAAGAGAGTGCAGGCCACAGTTTGCTTTTACCTGGAGGGGTGTCCCATACACCTGGAACTGATGACCCCAGGAGTGGAAGCACAGACCCACTATTTGCCATGGACTGATCCAGACTGAACTTGAAGAGGGTGAGGCTCCAGAACACTTGCAACATGTTGATGACATTATTTTGTCACAACACAACAGAGAGAGTTTTTTGAAAAAAGAAGATAATCCACATCCTCCTGAAGGCTGATTTTGCCATAAATCATAGTCAGGGGACCTGCCCAGGAATATCAGTTTTTAGGAGTAAAATAGCAAGATGGATATCATCAGATTCCAATGGACATGGTCAACAAAATAGCAGTTATGTCCCCACCAGCCAGCAAGAAGGAAACACAAACTTTCCTCAGTACTGTGGGTTTTTGAAGGATGCATATTCCGATTACAGTCAGATTGTAAACCCTCTCTATCAAATGACACAGAAGAAGAAACATTTTAAGTGAGGTCCTGAACATCAACAAGCTTTGTAACAAATTAAACAGGAGATTCCTTGGAAGCCATAGGCCCAGTTAGGACAGGACAAGATGTGAAAAATACGCTGTACACTGCACCCAGGGAGAATGGTCGTTCCTGGAGTCTCTGGCAAAAGATACCCTGGGAGACTTGAAGGTAACCCCTGGGATTCTGGAATCTGGAATACAAAGGATATGAGGCCTGTTACACCTCAACTGAAAAAGAGGTACTGGCTGTTCATGAAGGAGTTCTAGCTGCTTCACAAGTGACTGTCACTGAAGCACAGCTCCTCCTGGCACCCTGATACCCAGTGCTGGGCTGGATGTTTAAAAGGAAAATCCTTTTCACACATCATGCTTCAGATGAAATGTGGAGTAAGTCGGTTGCACTGATCACTCAGAAAGCTCAAATAGAAACCTGTAATTGGCCATGGATATTGGCCTGAAGGCAAAATCACAAATCACGACTTGGCCTCAAGGCAAAAATTTTGGGCTATCATCATCATTGGAGGAGGAAAAGATGACGTGCTGAGGAGGTCCCACCATATATAATCAGCTACCAGAAAATGAAAAGTGATACATACTCTTTACTGATGGTTCTGCTGTATTGTAGGAATATACTGAAAATCAAAAGCTGTTGTATGGAGTTCTATGTGACAAGTTGCGAAATCAGACAAGGTGGATCTAGGCTGCAGAGCTGTCAGATATCCAGCTGGCTTTAGATATTGCTGAATGAGAGAAATGGCCAGTGCTCAACCTCTGCACTGACTTGTGGATGGTAACAAATGCTCTTTGGGGGTGGCCTTCAAACCAATGGAAAAAGACCAGTTGGCTGTGTGGAGTAAACCCGTCCGAACTGCTGATATGTGGCAAGACATTGCTGCGTGGGTTGTAAAACTAAGTCATGTAGATGCAAGTGTAACCAAGAATCGGGCTACTGAAGAGCAACACAACAACGGATAGGTGGATCGAGCTGCCAAGATTGGATCTGGATTGGCAGAATAAGGGTGAATTATTTCTGGCTCAGTGGGCCCACGATACCTCAGGTCATCAAAGAAGAGGTGCAACAGGGAGGAGATGGGTTTCTGATTGAGGGTGGACTTAACCATGGGCTCTATCTCTCAGGTTATCCACAGCTGTGAAATATGCACTGCAATCAAGCAGGCCAAGCAGGTAAAGCCTCTGTGGTATGGGGGATAATGATTAAAAGATAAATATGGGGAGGCCTGGGAGATTGATTACATCACACTCTCTCAAACCCACCAGGAAACTGCTATGTACTTACAGTGGTGGAAACAGCCACTGGAGATGTGCTCTCACGCCACTGCCTGTAATGCCATCTTGGGCCTTGAGAAACAAGTCCTGTGGCAACATGGCACCCCACAAAGAATTGAATCAGACAACGAGACTCATTTTAAAAGTCACCTCATAGACACTTGGGCCAGAGAGTATGGTATTGAGTGGGTGTATCATACTCACTATCATGCACCAGCCTCTGGGAATACTGAATGGTACAATGGGCTGTTAAAAACCATGTTGAGAGTAATAGGTGGGGGATGTTCAAACATTGGGATCTACATTTTGTGGAGGCCATCTGGTTAGTCCACACTAGAGGTTCTGCTAAACGAGCTCCTCCTGCCCAGTTAAAACCTCCACGTACCATAGAAGGGGACAAAGTCCCTGTGGTGCATACAAGGAATATGTTTGACAAGACAGTTTGGCTTAGTCCTGCCTCAAGCAAATGTGGGATTGTTTTGCTCAAGGACTTGGGTGCACTTGGTGCGTAATGGAGAGTGATGGGGAAACATTACGTATACTGCAAAGGGATTTGATTTTTGCGTGAGAACAGTCGGTAATGTTGAATTGTCCAATATTGGTTGCTGAATGACACCGCCACTGTATGCCATAACCATCATGAACAATGGATATTGACTGCTCCAGATACACCAGTTGTTAGGTTCTGATGCAGCTTGCAACCCCCCAGCAGCACACCAGCCCTTCTGCCCTGGAAGACACCTAGGACGGAGACAATCCACAGTCATGGACTAAATTAACTCCTTGGAGGGATGGCCACTGACTACAGAAATGATAACAGTGCTTTTAAATACCTACATATATATTTTATTTTTGTCTATATATGTGTATATAGTTGGAAAGTGTAGGATCTGGGCATGATGCAAATGGTATTGAATAAGGGGTGGGTACTGTCCTGGTTCCGAACAGGACAGGGTTAATTTTTACAGCAGGAAGAGGAGGCATGGCTAGGACCTGGAGGTTATTCTATACCACTTGACATCATTTTCCTGGGACAGGGGAAGGGCTTTCTTCTGGGTCAGAATAGTGTGGCGGCAGTCAGGTTGGGCTCCATGGTGAGCATCTGCATGTGAATCACTTGTTGTTCTCTTGTACAATTTTGCTATTCATGTTGTTGCTGTTACTGTTTGTTCTCTTATCTCATTGCTGTTTCCAGGAGATTGTTCTTAAGTTATGATCTGTATCTTTTTTGTGCCTTCAATTTTCCTTTCCAACCCACTGTAGGGGGAGGGGCAGGGAGAATGGGGAGTGAGTGAGTAGTGCATGGTTTTGAGGTTTTTAGTGGGAGCACTAAATTGGAGAATACCATCCCTAAACCATGATATTGAGAACTACTACTAGCCAAGGGGACTATGGTTGTAAGGAACTTGCTTGACCTAGGATTAGACATATATTTCCTTATCCTTCCTTTCTTTTAATTGCAGACCCTTTCCTCTCCTTTCTGTTAAGTATTCTGCAGAGACATAAAGCCTGACTTAACCTATATCAGAAAAGATCCCCAGCCCTGCTGGTTTCTCAATATTTTGAGATGTGACATGACACAGGTCTTCATACACCAAGTGACTATGCTGTAGGTGTGAAAGATTCTAAGTACAATGCAGTTTTTTTATACTCAACATCTATGAGCATCTCTTAAAGCAAACATCTTCCCTTAATTAATTAGTTCTTCTAATGTGTTTTAGCTAGCTATTAGGGAGCTGCTCAAACAGCTTAGAAATCAAGTGTCTCTCTGAGCAGTCACAAAGGCAGGCAGGTGTTCCTTTCCAAGACAATTAGCCACTGAGGTTTTTAGGAGGAGTTTAAGGGGTTTAAGGAGTAAGAGAAGAATTATGAGCTGGCATTGAGAGATGGTTTTTCTGAGTGACACAGCTGATACAGTAAAGGAATATTACTTGGAAATATTTCTGTGTTTAGTTTGTGTTTTATCCTGGTATTTGTATATCAGGCTCCTAACATAAAGCAGAATTGTTCTGCAGTAGAATGATACTATTGCTTGTTGTTCCACACAAAATCCTAACAGAACTTGTGCCCCCATTTTATGTATGTTATATTAACAAAATTAAGAAGAATTCAGCTCTTCTTATACCCACAGAAGCTTTTCTCTGGTTAGTTTCCTGAATATTTTAGCTTCTATTTGACATTAGTCAGAACACTGGCAAGAGGTTCAGCAGAATTATAGTGAGCTGCTAATTTAAGGAAATGATTTTACAGTATATTTAACAGGCTATTTAAATTTGAATGCTCTGTGGGGAATAGTGCAGCTATGTCATCCTATACATATCTTCTCCGCATAAAGCAATGTTATAGAGTGACTGAATTGAATTAAAGGGCCTTTTGAAACATGTGACTTGAAAAACTGGAAAACTGGGAAATATGGGGTTGTAACACTTGATCTTTTACCATCTTGTGATGCTAGAAAAGGACTTGCAGTTCCAAGGGCTGGTAGGCATGTTTGGATTTATGTAGTTAAAATGTAAATGTAATCTAAAGGTAATGTGAAATGTTATATTCATAGCATCATAGAATACCAGGTTGGAAGGAAGCTGAAGGATCATCTGGCCCAACCTTTCTTGGCAAAAGCAGTCTAGATAAGATGGTCCAGCATTCTATCCGGCTGAATCTTAAAAGTGTCCAATGCTGGGGAGTCCACCACTCCCCTGGGGAGATCGTTTTAATGGCTGATCTCATTGTGAAAAATTTTTATCCCCTGTCTAATCAGAATCTCTTCAGGAGTAACCTGTATCCATTACCTCTCATCTTTTCATGTGCCTCCTTGTAAAATCCATCTTCTTTGTAGCCACCCTTTAAATACTGGAACACGATGATAAGGTCTCTCCTAAGCTTTCTTTTCTCAAGGCTTTCTCAAATGCAGTTCGCTCAGCCCTTTCTTACATGGCAGGCTTCCCAGTTCCTTTATCATCCCTGTAGCCCTTCTCTTAACCCTCTCCAGCCTATCCACTTCTTTTTTTTCATGGGGGGACCAAAACTGAACACCGTATTACAGCTGTGGCCTGGCAGGTGCTGGGTAGAGTGGGATAATGATTTCTTTATCTCTGCTGGTGACACCCTTGTTGATGCAACCCACCATTCTGTTGTTTCTTTCACCAGAGCACTACAGTGTTCCCTTGTATTAGCTTGTTGTCCAACAGGACCCTCAGGTCGTTTTCCACAGAGCTGCTCCCCAGCTGGGTTGTTCCCAGCCTGTGTTGTGGTCCTGGGTTATGTTTTCCCAGGTGCAAGACCTTACATTTGTCCTTGTTGAACTTCATAAGGTTCTTGTGAGCCCACTCTTCCAGCCTATCTAGGTCTACCTGCAAGATGACTCTCCCTTTAGAAGTGTCCTGTTTCCCACTTGGTTTGGTATCATCAGCAAACTTCACCAGGGTATGCTTGATCCCATCATCCAGATCAATTATAAAGATATTAAGCAGCATTGGGCCCAGTGTTGATGGCTGGAGTATCCCGCCTGTGACAGGTTGCTAGCTTGAAAAGAAGCTATTTACCACCACTTGCTGACAGGCTGGGGCCTGTCAGCCAGTTCCCCACCTGCTGCATGGACCACTTGTCTATACTATAATGCATCAGTGTCTTTAGGAGGAGGCTATTGGAAACCATATCAAAAGCCTTGGAGAAATCCAGGTAGACAATGTCCACAGCTTGTCCCACATCAACCAAGCAGGTTACTTTCTCATAGAAAACTTAGTGTTTTCTTTGGAAAAAATTACTAATCTGCATCCGGCCAGTCTTATCTGGAATACTAAAAAAGACGTGCAAAGAAGTGCAAGCCCTGAAAAATCGGTCCTGACACTGATGTTTTGTCATGAAAGATTTGCTTTGAGAACTGAGTTCTCTGGAGAACTGCAGTGAGAAGCATTCTTGTGCTCAAGTGGGTTTTTAGTTGGTGCATAGGAGTAGCAAGCAAGCAGGGAAAGTTCTGATGAAAAGTTACTAGAATCAAGATGCTTAATTTACCAGCTTCTCCTTGGACTACAACTTTTCCAGCCAGACTTAAATTCTCCACAATTTATGTTAAAAACAATCTAAACAAAATCCAAACTTAATTAAAGAAAGTAAAATGAGAGGCTTTTACAGTCATGACAAAAGATATTAAAGTGCAATGTGTCTTGCCTTTTTTTAATTTCTCGTCAATTTTTTTCTCCAGGGTGACAAAGAAGCAGAACTAGGGCTGCCCTTCTCTCCTCTGTGTGATCGGAAATCTACTATGGTTGCTCAGTCTCAAATAGGTATGTCCCTTTTGCTGCATGCAAAGTAGCATCTTAAAAGAAAAACTTCATCTTCTCAATAGTGCTAAGATCCTAGTGATCTCATCATTTGGAACTATGTTAAAGAGAGGAAATAAGACACAATGGCATTTTTTCCCCCAGATCAACAATTCAAAGAGGAGACATTAAATTTATGGTGATGGTTCCATACAGTGACCAAGTTACCTCTGATGTGTCTGCAGAAATAACTACAGTACCTGGTTATGACAGTTACTCCATGGTTTTGTGAGCTGTGAAGACAAGGCACACATGGGAATATCATGTGAACGAGTGTCATTGGTGTATATGAAAATGTAATGTCAGTTCCTTTGATGACCTGGGCAAAACAATTTATTCCTTCCACCCTTTCCCTCCCAATGCTTTAAACCAACTCTTATTTTTCACTGAAGCCAAGCAACTAGCAAACCTTTTTCTTTGACAGCCATTCAGAAAAAGAGATCTTTTTACAGACTCGCCAACAGCACTTTCTCTACCTCTCCTTCAGTTACTGAGTGAAAAAGTAGGGCAAGGATGAGGCAACAAGCCCGACATTTAGTGAAAGAACAAGAGGGGCTACATGAAGTAAAACTGCTCAGGGGACTTGGTGCAATGAAGAGAACATGGAAAAGGTGGATTTCTGGGTGGATTTTTATACCTTGGAAGTAAGTGAAGTAGATAGAGGAACATGTTCCAGCCTCAACTGGAGAATAGGTAGCCAAATGGAATAAAAAAGGAAAGATAACCTGGATGCTAAAATTGAGGGAACTGAGAAAAACAGAAAGACAGAAAACATATTAAAAAACCGAAACAAAACATTTGAAGCAAGAAATTTCTCTCAAAGAATGAAACAAAGATTTCCTTGAATCTAGAAAAGTACAGATTCATATCTTTGGCTAAGAGCTGCTCCTGTTTAAAATTATTTCATTGTTCCTGGTAAGCAAGCCATTATCTCAGAGGCAGCATCCCAAATTTTTCTGGCTTTGGAAGTTTAGACAATTAACCTCAGAATCTGAGTTTGAAGAGCCCTTATACAAGCCTGGCCTGGTTTACCAGGCTTGTAGCATTTACTCCTCTGCAACAATAACCCACCATACAACTGTGTGTTCTGCCAGTAGCTCCATGGAGGAAAGCAGCAACAAACTTGAAGTGCTACAGTTTCAGCTAAAACTCATGTTGAAGACTCCTGAACATAGGTTTATTGCTGTGCTGTGAGAGAAGATAAACTCTCCCTCTCTGATTGCTGTGAGAGAAAGTACAGGTTAGATACTTCTCTTACACATCCATTTTATCAGCTTTCAGATATGTTCCTCACTCCTTAGAGGGAAGAGGAGTTGTGCCTCCCCTGGGGTCCCTCTACATAGGATTGTGTACGCTTGGGAACCAGTTTTCCTGGTCCTCTCCTTTTGTGCTCCTCTGCTCAGAAAGATCAGGAGAGGAAATAAACTTCTGTTCTGATGCCCCTTGTGTGAAGCCACTGCAAAATTAATGCTATATTAAACCATCACAAATACACTTTACCTTAGAGGCACTTGTCAGTAGGCAAAGGCAGGCTTATTTAGTCGTATACTATTTCATTTGTGCAGTTTAGTAATCCATTGACATTAATAGACTACTCTTTATTTTTGCCTTCTACCATTATAAAATTATTAATTTCTCAGTCTGCTGCACATTTTGACGGTGTCTTTTTCTAATGTCCCTTTTGTTAAATTGAAACCACCTTTATTTTCTGGCTATCTGCTGAGACAAGACTTTCAAAGTTGTAGGCTAGATTCTCAGACAAATAATCTCTTTTCATTCATTTATTTACCTAATTAATAGCCTCAACAAATTGTTTCCCGGACTAGTAATTACATTTCTTCGCAAAAGAGAGTTCTAAGTGAATTCCAAATTGTGCTATTATATGGTTGGACTTGATGATCTTAAAGGTCCTTTCCAACCTTAGTGATTCTATGATTGTCATCTGCACCAAGAAATGAATTGCTCCAAACCAAGCCTAGAGACACTTCAGGGACAGAGTCAGAGAAGAGGGTATTTGCTTTATTCAGGGCACTGGGTGCATGGGGGATCACTCAGCCTAACACACACACCCCAGCACTCTATACAGCACAGTATTATGGGTAAAATTAATAAATATTCATCACATTCCTTGGGATAGGAGTGGTTATACAAATTACTCCTCAGAAGTCATTAATATCATTAGCATATGTGCCATGCATGCGCTGTGTACCCTGGCGGTCGCACTGAGGAAGGCTCCTCTTCTTCCTCGGGGGTCTTTCTGATGAAGGTTAGTAGTCTTTGTCACAATGCACTTTTCACCTTTGTTTCTGGAGCATGTGCAGTTCTTCCTTGGCTGATTCAGCGGTTTCTGCGCTGGTTCCAAATGGGTTCTGTTCCCCTTATCTTGACAAGGTGCATTCTGTTTCTCTCATCTTCACAAGGCTAAGGCGCATCCTGCTTCTTAGGCTTGTGATTAACATTTGCTGACTCTTCATAGTTAACTCGTGTACAGGAGTTAACTATTGATCAACCCCTCTCAGAAGCCATCAAGTCTCACAAATAAAAAACCTTTGTTCTTTGTGAAATAAAATTGTACTTTTGGTTCTATCAAGGACACAGCCTAGAAATCCTGTTCTGGTGGCTCAACTTGTTTGTAGTTGCTGGTTTGCTGCTGTGAGGTCACTGTAGATGCAACCACAGTGGGCACACATTTGCATTAATGAAAGTTTTCACAAATGCAGACTGAAGGTCTTGGTAGTATGGATGTTTTGCATGAAATCAAGCAATCCAACAGAAAAAAAACTCCTCAAAGGAAAGAATGTGTCTCTCCTGTTGCGTCAGGTTATGAAATAATTGTTTGTTTTAAACTGATAAATAAAAACCCCATGAATATCAATTAATGAACTTTATTTTGGAAACCTATTAATGTTAATTATAATGACCAATTTATTATCCTTTTTCTTATTCAATAGAATGAGGATGGCAAACATTTCTGTACCATAGTAAAGTACAGAAATTGGGAGAGATTTTTGTTGGGAAGTCAAGCTGCTTGTCAGAGTGGGGGAGAGAAAAAACTGCAAAGAAAACCAGACCAAGACTTTCATATTTCCCAACAAGAATATCAGGAGCTAAAACTTCTCTGGCTCAAACTCTAGGAAGCTTGTATTACTGAAGATCAGCCTTTATTGTCATTGTCCTCTTTTGCAGCTGATAAATGCAACAGCAGGCTTTTATTTTTGCCTTTTTACTGTCAAGAAATAAAAATGCACTTTCAGAAAACATTGGATAAAGGCTGATGAGTGCATGCTGCTGATTTTTTTTTATGGTGGACTTGAGGGAAACTGTCCTCTACCCAATTTTTCCTATGTTGATATTCACAGGTATAATGAATGAACAGTAGGCATATGCCTGGAATTCACCCTTAGCATGCAGCATTAACTAGTAAAATCATCTTAGTCTCTAGGGTACAGAAATGTTTCTCATGCTCATTCTACTGAAGGAGAAAAAGGATGATAAACTGGTCATTAGCATTAATAGGTTTTAAAACTCAGGCTCATTATTTGATATTCAGGGTTTTAATTAGCAAACTAAATCACCGTATTTAAATCTCAGTGTCTTCAGGTAAAGAGTGAGAGCACACAAGTGGGGAGGAATGTGAGAATATGGCAAAAGTTACATAATTTTTTTTAAAGTCCTAATTTTTTTTTCTGCAATAGCAGAAATTCCAACTTTATTATAATCCCCATTTTAAGGTAACATAGTTGAATAACTTATTCATGGTACAGGGAATAGAGGGGAAAATGCCACTTATCAAAGAAAAGTTTTCCTATGTATTTGAGTTTGTTTACCTGTGGCACCTCTGCTCGTCTTTGTGGATGAGATGCAAGACCTCTCACAGGGAAAACTTGTTTCTTAAACACAACTATTTAATGTATTTACGTGCAACTGTTCAGTATCTCACTAAACAGATCCCACTGTCTTGCTGCTGAAGTTGTGCCATATTCATGTGTCTGATATCAGAGATTTGCATGTCTCAGGGTTGTTAGTGGCCATGGAGCAAATGGCAGTGGTTATTACTTGCTGAGCAGAATGACAAGGTACAATGACTTGGGTTTCTTTGGTCATTAAGAGGTAAATAAGTCTTTGAATGAAGGAGAATAGAAGAGACATATAGACAGACAGACAGACAAACATATGTAAATCAAGTTCTCATTATCCTTAGAAGTTCTGTGGCACACAACACAGTTCTCAGTCAGTAAAATTTCCAGTGCTTAAAAAAATTTTATGAAGTTTACTGGGACTATTTGGGTTGTGATCTAGCATACAATTTCCTGTTCAAGCTTTATACTGCATGCATTTCTGATTAACTACCTGGGAATTCTTTTTTTCCTAAATTTTAATAGATAAGACTGACTCAGTGTTATGGAGGCACATGATTGACATGTTCAAATAAGACTGAATATGTCTCCAGATTTACAGAAGATTACTTGAAAGAAACATTTTTAATTTGATTGGCATGAAAATACACATAATAATCCATCCTTTCAGAAATTTAGCAAAAATATGGGGAGGGAAATGGAACTAGGAGGATGCTGAACTGCTTTGCACTCAAGATGTGGATTGAAGCATCTGTGAATTCAAGTGCCTGAACCACATGGTCTCTTCTTCTTTTGCTGTTATCACCTAGAATCACCAGTGCCGTAGAAACATATCATGACCTGGAGTTGTGGTTTGACACTGGACCAATGCCAGGCACCCACAAAAGCCACTCATTCACCCTCCCCTGCCACAGCTGGGCAGAGGAGAGAAAAATTTTATGAAAGGTTCATGAGTTGAGGTAAGGACAGGGAGAAAACACTCAAAGGGTAAAACAGGCTCAACTTAAAGTTGCAAAGTGAATGTATTACTACAGAGTCAGAGGAGGATAATGAGAAAAAAAATAAGCCCTTAAAACACCTTTTTCCCCCAGCCCCTCCCTCCTTCCCACCAACAGCGCAGGGAGACAGGGCGTGGGGGTTTTGGGCAGTTCGTCACTTGAGGTTTTCTTCTGCTGCTCCGGGAGAGGAGTCCTTCCCCTGCGGGACTGTGGGGTCACTCCCAAGGGAGACAGCTCTCCGTGAACTTCTCCAGCGTTGGTCCACTCTCACGAGCAGCAGTCCTGCCAAAACTGCTGCAGTGTGAGTCCCTCCCACGAGCAGACAATCCTCCCAAAACTGCTGTGGCGTGGGTGTGGGTGTGCACTTCCACAGGGTGCAGTCTTCCAAGGACAGCCTGCTCCAGCCTGGAAGCCGGGGCCCCCTCTGTCCACTGGGTCTCCCACTGGATCACAGCCTCCTCCAGGCATCCACCCACTCCAGCATGAGCACCTCCCCCATGGGCTGTGGCTGGATCTCTGCATCCACCATGGACCCCATGGGCTGCAGGGGCACAGCTGCTTCACCATGGTCATCACCATGGCCTGCAGAAGAATCTTGGCTCCAGTGCCTGGAGCACCTCCTCCCACTCCTTCTTCACTGACCTTGGTGTCTCCATGTTGCTTTCCCTTACATGCTCTCACCTCCTCCTCTTCTCTGGCTAGAAGAAAAACTCTGTGTGCCCACTTTGTTTTGATTTTTTCTTTAATATGTTATCACAGAGGCATTACCAACCTTTCTAATTGGCCCGGCCTTGGCCAGCGGCATGTCCATCTTCAGAGCCATCAGGGATTGGCTCTGCCAGCCGTGGTGGAAGCTTCTAGCATCTTCTCACAGAAGCCATCTCTGTGGCCCCCCTGCTACCACAAACCAGGCTGTGCAAAACCAACACACCTGGTCAGAGAAATTACAATATTATCAATGAATAATTAACTGTTGATTATTAACTAATATCTAAAACCTGTAATAGTAGGAATTTGTAACAGTAGTAATTGTAACCTGGATCGCAGTGTGCCTTAGGAGGGATTAAGGACTTTGTTGTTTCCTTGGCTACCTGCAGCACTAAGAAATTTCATAAGTGAAGTGCTAAAAGAATTAGGCAAATGTGTAACCTACTGTAAGATACTCACTTCCACATTTTATTAATGCAATTTTGATTTTTTGTCATCTCATTATCTTATGGCCACAGGGGTCTTCAGTCTTATCTGCACTTCCCAACGTTCAGATCAGAGCCATATTCATCTCTGTCAAACTATATACTGAAGTAGAAATTATTTGTGTCTTTATTTTTTCCCCCCTTTTTTAATATTAAAAAACGTGGGGAAAGCATCTAGATCTGTTTTATTATCAACAAGAAAAATCTGGCCTAGCACTGAGGAGAGAGAATTCACAGCAACGTATTGATATGCAATAAGAGAGGTTTAAGCTTACTGCTATTATTACTGTTATATTATCTTTGAGAGAATTCTTCTTTGAAGATGAACTTAAAAATAAAGTTTTTTAGTAGATCAAGTAAATAGAAATCTACTAGGAATTTGACTTCAATATCGCACTACTCCTCATATAAAACAAGTCTTGATGAGTCTGTTTATGTTCTGATTTGCCACAGTTTCTTTCCAGTGTTTAAGTAGGTACCTTTCATCGCATGCTATGTTGAGGGTCTTGCATCAGGGATTAATGTATAACTCAGTTTTCCCTTTCCAGTATTTGCCTATCTCTCTTTCAAGGTATAATTTTTTTACTCTGTCATTTACAGTGTGGTCATCTGTATTCACTGAAGCAGGGACTCTACATAAATCCTCCTCTTGCCTGCTTGACTCTGCTTGTGTTTCTGCTCAGGTTTCATTGATTTCATTGTGGAACCCACCTTTACTGTGCTGACTGACATGACAGAGAAAATTGTGACTCCACTAATTGATGAAGCTTCCCACTCTGGCATGTCTGGATTTAGGCGTTCCAGGTGAATAACCTTGCACCCTCTCCCGTCACTCTGCGCAAGCTGCCATTGCAATCAACTGCCCTGGTTTCCCCCTCCTACAGTGTACATCTTTCTTGTGGCTTAAAGACCCATATCTGCATTGCCAACACCACAGCTCACCTTGTGAGGTGACTTTGTGCAGGGAAAGTCCAGCCTGGAGGAGATCCAAGAGGGAGGAGGGTGGCATCAGCCTTCTAAGGCAAGGAGCACAAATGGTTGTAGCCATGCAATCAGATACACTCTCAGATACACTCTCAGTGCTCTCTCAGCCACTAATGTCAGAGAGAAGGTAATGAGAGCAATTGGGAGGCACTTGTTTCTTCATGTCTAGAAGTATAAATGGGATTGAAACACAAATGATGGCTGGAAAGAATAAGCACGCTTTTGTGATAGTATTTAGGGTTATGCAAATGTGTGAAGAAGCACCAGAATTCACCTGGAGTTTAGGTGTAGGAAGTCTTGGCCCATTCAACCTGCACTGCTGTTTTAGAGATACTGCTCTTTTACTAGTTTAATTGACAAGGCATATGTTGGGATTCAAATGCCACATGGGTAGTGCTCCCTAGAGTAGGGCTACCAAGTCAGGATTTACTCTCCCAGGTGACTTCTTTGCTATTGGGCAAACAAAGACCAAACACTAGTATCTTTCTATGTCAGTAAGCTTGCTGCCTTTTTATTAAAATGTTCACAATCAAGTATCTTTCCTCAAAAGTCAGCTGTAGGATCAGTAACAGAAATGAGTGCCTGAGCCTCAGCTGAGGTCACCAAGCCCTCGGCAGACACTGACCTGTGCTTAATACCTCCCACTGGTGAATTTTAGGAGACTCCTCCTTTGACATATTTGATTTCTAGAATTGTCTGACTCTCCAGTAATATTTAGGCAGTGGAGATACACAAAAAAAGTAGTGACAGCACTTTGAGTGATTCTATTTCTTAGTGACTATGAATGCCAAAAAATAGTTGGGGAAAAGCAGCCCTTTATTTCTAATACTTACTTGTACTCTTTGCTTTAACACTGGTTGGCCTGGGGTGGGAGAGAGGGGAAGGATAAGGGATTCAAGCTTATTTTTCCAGGGTGGCTCTGTTATCTGACTTTCAACCATTATTTTTTCTTAGCTGTATTTGAGTGTATGGGATACTGATTTCTTCTGTGTTTTGTGATATTGTGTCCCAGTCTGAATAGTATTTGTCCCTCTGAAGTTAAAAGATCAAGTGTCAAGAGCACTGGGTCCGAAGGAAGTGCCTCACTCAACTGCTCCATACTCACTGTGGACTTCAAATGTTTTAAAACCACCTGGACTGAGGTGGTGCAGCAGAACAGGGAGAAATGGAAAGCACAAGCCACCAAAGGTAACAGCCAGGCTTCTTAGTGAAAGAGTAAAAATTCTGTTGACCTCTTCTTCTTCAAGCTCATCTTCAATCTAACCATTCTCAAAGTAAGCACTGTTAGTTTGAAAGAATCCGCTTTTTGAGTTCAACAACTCACTTTGAATTCAGAAAGATAGGGACATTGTGACTCATCTGTGCCTTATATTCTTCTTACGTGGCGCAAGTGTACATAATGAAAAGGATGTGAACAATGGGAGGAAAAAAATTGAAAGGGAGTTCCCCTAAAGTGACAAATCAGACTCACAGTGGGTGCAAAAATAGTTGGAACAGTATTTGTAGATATAGGTTTATCAATTGTTCATTGTTCAGTTTGAAAGGGGATGGTAGTTTTAGAGATGGATGGTAGTTGGGGGATTGTTCAGGGGAGAAGGACAGGATATTCTGTATTCACAGCTGGTTTCATATTTCTGGTGATAACTTGGAAAATTAATTAGGAGCTAAGCTGCAAATGTGTGTGATATCATCAGTCTAGGAAGGACTTCAAACATTTCAGAAGAATGTGAGAGCTGTGTTGGTTGAAGGTTGACCAGGGTTCAGTACTGTCATTCCACCACCACTGAAAAAAACCCCAACAAAGCAAAGCAAAGCAAAGCAAAGCAAAGCAAAGCAAAGCAAAGCAAAGCAAAGCAACCCACCACACACACACACACAAAAAAAACCCCCCAAAAGACTTTGCTTCTAAGACCAGTCTGGCATTCTTCTCATCTTTTCAGCAGTAACAAGGCCCTCAATGCTGTTCTGTGTCCAGCTTTGGACACTGCAGTTGATAAAACATATGAACCAGTTGTAGACAATGCAGAGTACAGCAATGAAAATTATGATAACTTGTTTATTGATAAGAAAGTGTATAGCTGAAAGCAGTCTTTTGAAGACTAATGCAGCTGCAAAATAAGGAAACTATTTTTAATTCAAATACCCTGGACCATTAAGAAGAGAAAAAATTGGCAGGTTATTATAGACATTATTATAATGTCTATTAAGTTAGACATTAGCAAATCTCAAATTTTGGAGTTCTTTTGGAAATACTGAGAGCCATCTTTTGAGAATCATTTAGGTATAACTGTCCCTTAGCTCAAGCGGATGGATGATTGCCCAAGGTATCGTAGAACCTTTAGGTGATTTAGACCAGATTTGGAACAAAAAAAAAGGAGGAATGTTTCACTGTTTTTTTTTTTTCTTCATGAAACTGTGATACAATTTATTCTCTGATCTGAATAATTGTTGCTCAATACCTTATTTAATGGACTTATTTTATTTCATACAAATGGAACGAGTTTGATTTTAATTATTAAGTATTATGTGGCTGTGACTTTAGGGATTTGGCATAGTTCTCCAAACTGTCAGAGCAGATTTTTCCTCTCCTACTGAAAGACCTGTCTAAAGGGTCAGGAAATCATGTATTATTCAAACAAAGTTCTCCTTTGTGATTAAAACTTGCCATTAAGGAAAAACACTTTCTAGTCATTCCATGAAAGTGAAAACAAAACATTATTCAAAATCTATTTATTTCCCAGGGACTTTATTTTTTTGGCGGGTTTTTTTTGGTGTGTTTCTTTTGGTGTGTGTTTTGGGGGGTGTTTTTGTTTTGTTGTGGGTTTGCTTCTTTGTTTTTTGTTTGTTTGTTTGTTTGAATATCTATCAATTCCTTATGGAGCAAATTAAAGCTAACCAAACAAGCAAAGCATTTAACATGTTCAGTGTCTCACAGTACAGGAGCGTTAAGTGAATGAAGTTACAATACAGGTAACTAGTTGTAAGAATTTAATTTCAACATGTACCATACATATTTTCTTGACTAAGCATTTACTATATAAAAATCCTATGTGCAAGACAGAGCTGTTTACATAATTGCTGTGTTTCTAGGTACATTTAGCAGTACAAGCATGCATATTTTTTTAATCCTTAAAGAGTTATACAAACATATGGCTCAGCATAGCTTTGTCTGGGCTAAGGACTAAGGAACTGGTTTTGGACTCCAGACCACTTGTATCAATATCTTTGCTTGGCTGCTATTTTCTCTTGACTTGCAGCAAGTTTCTGCATCACTCTCCTTGCCTGTCTTGCAGCAAGGCTTGCCACACAGCAGGGGCTTAAACTGCCGACCCTTGTCAAACTGGTGTCTTGCGCTCAAGATGCATTACCAGTACAAACAATTATTATTAAGAGAATACAGAAACAGTTACTGTTTGTTGACTGCAAATAGAAATTGGGGATCAGAAAGGAAGGAACCCATTATTGCTATTTTTGTAGCTAATATTATTATTAAATTATTTGTACAATACTGTATTCCCTTTGGTAATGGCATTGTCCCTAGAAGCCTCAGTGAGCTGTTTTTATCCTATGATATTTATAGAAAATTTCTCATACTGTGTGAGCAAAGTGAGTTTATTACTGATTTTTTTTTGCCTAAATGATCATCATTAAAGAGCTACAAACAAAAGAACTGACTAAACAAACACTCTAATGTACAAAGCACCATTTAGATAAAGTATTTTCTGACACTACTTTTGACAAGAGACACTCATCCAATGGTGTTGCAAAGTTCTGTCCTGTGGTCCAGGCGCAAAATAAAGCTTTTTTTTTCAGATCCCCAAATGAGAGGAATCCTTCTGTATGCCATAAGACCCTGAGATTATCTCAGATGGTTGGAGCATGGGCTTGACCTCTGTATGGCCCATTCACATAAGAGTTGCACTTGATGGGTCCGTTCCAACTCAGAATATTCTGTGCAATCTGTGAGACATCCCTACAGCCTTCAGTAGCTAGTATCTCTTTTTGCCTTTTAAGAATTTTGAGGAACCACTTTTTGAAAGGTGAACTTTATATGGTAAAAAAAGGACATGTGCATAATAGACATGTGGGACAACCAGGGGGGTTATTTTCAGAATATTTTGTTAAATGTCCTCCTGTGTTCTTTTTCCATTGTCAAATCAGTGCCTACATTTATCTAAGTAAATTTCTTTGCATGTGAAAAGCTGAAGTAGATTTAGACACATGAGTTGTTCTTGTCAAATTGACTGATAGTTGTGATTTCTTTCCTTGCTTGGCTTCTCTGTTTGCTGAGGATGCAGAAGAAAAAGCTAAGAAAGAAGCAGAGGAAAATGCTTATCAGGGAGCAGATGAAAAGGAAAGAGATGAACAGGATGGGAAGCCAGGTGAAGATGTCAAAGAAGCAAAGACAGAAAAGAGCAAAGGACCAAATCCTGGGGAAAGCGAAAGTGCAGATTCCAGCAAGAATCCTGTAAAGGGTATTTGGCACCGTGGTATGAGCAAACATGAAGCCCATCAAGGGAAAAACGCACTTAGGACAGATAAGAAAATGGATCCTCATGACACTGTGGGAGAAGAGAAACAGCATGTCCAGAATGGTGAGTCCTCTCTTTCCACTGAAATGTAAATCCAGCCCTAAAACCAGTATCTCTCACCTTAGTGGTGGGGGAACGGATGTCCTGAAAAAGCATTCCTGAGCCCAGAGTCTCTTCCTGAACGTAGGCATAGTCACCTACATATGGGAATCAGAAACTAAGTTAAATTCCAAGTAGTGTTTTTCTGTAGATGGGGTTCATCATACCTGCTTGGAAAAAAGGAAAAATTATTTTTGTCATGGAACTGAAGTAGCCTCTTACGATACACAGCATGGAAATCTGAAACAAATATTCCTGCTTCAATGAACATTTTCATTGCTTCAATAACTGACAGAGGAGAAGCCAAAGTTGGCTTATAAACTCATTTTAAAGCCAATAAAAGGCATCTTTGATTTGAGCCTCAGATTGAAATATATTTTGGAACAGAGAATTTTTCTCCTCTCTTTTTTTAGGATTTATTTCATTTATCCTTCCTTTGCTCAGTTCATTTTTTATAAGAACAGTCATGAGCCTTTATTTTTTGAGGGTTTTTTGGACAGAAATTTTATTCCAGTGTTTTTAACTTGCTGTAGAACTGCGTTAAAAGAATCCCATTCTGCACCCAAAAAAAGGTGGAAAAATGTTTGAAAATTCCATTAAACATTAAAAAAACTTATTAAACCCAATAGAAGAGATCACTTGTCTCTTGGCCATTTCACTGTCCTTCCCTGCACAGCTCCTGCTCCCTGGAGCCAATATCAAAAAATGGCAGTACAGTCACATGTGACTTGTCACAAACTTGGCTAGGATCATGCAGTCCAGTAGTAGCGAAAAAACCGCTTAGAACACTCTTCTTAGAAAAAGACTGAATGAGCATTTAGGCTTTGAAAGTACAGGCTCAAGCAGTGAGTTTAGATGGCAGGAGATGCAGAAATTCTGTTAAAAAAATTCCTGATATAATTCTCAGGGTTGCTGGCCTTTCCCTGTAATTCCTTTGTAATGAGGGTTTTTTTACATAGGAAGGACTGTGGGAATCAAACTGTCATTCTCTCTAATGTATGGGATTTTTCTTCAGACAGTGTTACATGTAAATGGAATAGGCCCCTCAGGAAGACAAAAACGTCAGGGACATACGAAATGCCAGTTAGACTGCACCAGACTTTTCTTCTGCAATTGTTTGTTTTGCATACTTATAACAATATGGGGATTAAGTGTGCTCTAGTGATTTTGCTAGTACCTTTTTTGGCAATGTGTCTCTGCTGCAGGTGTCAAAAGTGCTTTGAAAGCAATTATAATTTCTGAAAATTAGTGTCTTCCTCAGGAAAAGAAGTTCTACTCCTTTTTTTATGGGATAAGGCCTTTATGAGGTACAATCACTGCAGAGTCTCTGGGGACTGATGAAATCTTAACATTCATATCTCTGGATTCACCACAGCTTCCTTTATGTCTGTATGTTAATTCTCCTCTAATGTATTTGTCTTATTATTTCTTTGCCTCTGTAATCTTTTTCAAAAAGACCATTACGATCATTATTCCGCTCTGCTGCTGGCAGCATGACGTGGTAGATATTACATTACTCAAAAGTCCCCTTTTCATAATATTCACTGAAAGTTCAGAAATTGTGTTATCAGGTGAGTTTAAAGTCTCTCTGTCATTCACTGCCCTGTGCTTTCTCTGAGAGATCAAACTCTGAAATAGTGCATGTGTAGATGTTCAGCATTTTTTCCTGCACACACTTAGGGTCAAGCAACTTGTTTATGCAATGGTCAAAAAAGCATTGTTAGCTCATCATTACCATCAGCAGTATGATGGTGGAGGAAATGCAAGAAGACTTTTGTGCTTTCCTAGATGCATTTTTATTTCAGTTCCTGAAGCCTGTGCCCTTTTTGTTTTAAGACTGCCTTCATCAGACACCTAAACCCTGTTGGATCTGCTCATAACCTCTCTATACAAAGACCCCAATTCAGTGGCAGTGAGATCAGCTGAGGAGGGTGCTGCTTGTCCTGTATCATCTTGCATTCATTTTTTTTTCATTCGCACAGTGAGCTTAGGAAAATACACATGAAAAGTTCTGAATAAAAGCTGAACAGAACATGCTTTGGTTCCATCTTGTTAAATATTTTAGGGTTTGAAAACCATTCCTCTTTTATACTATGATGAAGCTTAATTGGAGAGAGAGACTGACCCACTACTGTCCAAGAATAATAAATATTCTAATGGTTAAGGCACATTGTGGAAGAGGGAGACCTTGCTTCTCTACAATTTTTCTTTTTTTGAGCTGTTCCAAAAATAAATATCTACTGCCCATGAGTATTTTGAAGGCAGATCACATCCTCTTTAACACTTAATACCTTTAATCTTGATCCAAAGGCTGGGAAGTAGTTATAGTACCAAAAATAATAATACTAATGGAATAGGAATCACTGTAATACAGCCTCACGTTTACAAAATTCTGAAGTGAGATTTTTACAGCTTTTTGTGTTGAGGTGTGCATCACAAAAGGAAGAAGACCTTTCGTACTGTTTGGACATTGCAGCTGAAATAGCTATGTACTGCTACAGCTTTCCCTTAGAGTTATTTTTTATTTGATCTAGCATTCTCATTCAATGAAGGGATCTGGCATTCTTGTTCAATGAAGGGATGGTCTAGTAAGGTCTGATGTGCTTTGCTGTATGACTAACAGAGTACCGAAAAAAGAGCGACTCTTGGTTGTCTCTAAAGACAATGATCAGTGCTAGGAGGATTGTTCCCTGATACCAAAACAAATGAATCTGTAGATAAAGGAATCTGGTAAGAGAAAGTAAGGCAAAATTACATAGGCCTGTTCAGTGTATCTAAGATGGTTCTTTAAAACAGACACATATGATGAAGGCTTGCAGGATCTTATTTCTTTGGAAAGCATAAATGTTTCAGACTCCTGATTCTGAGATGAAGCTTATGATCAGGTTCTTACTCGTCTACATACAATCAGAGGAATTGTGAGTTTGCATACGAACTTTGAAAGGTTTTGATAATTAGAAGAAATTTATAAGTAGATTGTAAAACTTGCTTATCTGTAGGACTTGGATACATTTTTTCTGGTGCTTTGTTCTATGAAAGTGTGCTAATTCAGTTCCTTTTGAATTCAGACCTTTCTTCCTAAGGAACATCTCCTTTGGGTGTTGCAATTTCATTGAGTTACAAGCATTAAAATGCACTCTACATTACAATGCTTATAGTGTTTCTTATTGCTTCTTATTGCTTATTTTTAGGTGAATTAAAAGAAGACAATAAATTGGACAGAAAAGATAAGTTTAGTGTGGGGGATGAACCAAAGAAAACAGATGGTAAGGACAACATTTTATTGCATTTTTGACACCCATTTTCATATGCAATCTATTGTTTCCTAAACATCTCCAGTTTATTCTAAAACAAAAAAAAAAAATTGTGTGGTAACCAGAAACAGACTTAACAGAAGCAGTCATTAAACTTGAAAAAAGCCATTGAAGAGTTCTGAGGGAAAATCATTCCTGTCACATAATGCCTAGTACCACTTAGTTCCTTTGGTAAGCCTTATCCATCAATTTTTGTGCAGTGCCTGAAAGAAAAATCCTGCATTATTAGAGTTGCTTAATAGGAAATGCAGATTTGTGAGATTCTATCCTTCTGACTTTCTTTGGGCTGTATTATTCCATCTGTAAGGACAGGCTGCACTGAACATGAAAAAATCAGACCTAAGAAAAATGCTGCACAAGAGTCCTATTAAGGATGCTATTGAAAAGGGAGGCTGCTGAAACATTTTTGAACTGTGGCAATCCCAATCCATGGGATGGTTTCAGGGGCCTCTGGGAATAATTTCAAATGACTCTGAGCCTAGTGTAGAGGTCCACAGACATTTTAGCAACCTCAGCAGTTTGGAAAAACATCTAAGTTCTGCAGTGTGTTTATGCTTTTGCACTTCCTCACCTGTGTACCACAGGCCTCTGAGATAGTTCCTGAACCACACTGCTTCAAAGACAATTGCTGAATTATTAGGTAGCAAAATAAATGGGAACAAATTTTCTAGCATTCTATTTGTGTATACATCAGTGAAAGTCACTGAAACGTAACTATTCCTAAATATAAATAATACAGTGCTTTGTTTTGATGGTCAAAACCATCAAAATTATTTAAATTCCTACTGCTCTAGCAAAGTGGTAAATAAGAAGAAATTTTTATACCTCAACTAAACATATAGAAAATTTAATCTAGAAGCATGTATTAATTTCAGACAAATTACTATGTACTTTTTCTTAAGAGGCCCCTGTACTAGTTTGAAAGCAAACTAGTGAGAGAGTCCAAGTCAGAAATACAATTTAATAGGAAAAATAAAATAAATGCAGTAGCACAAAAAAAAAAAAAAAAAACCAACCCACTGACAAGGTCAGAGTACAAACCTGTCCCCCTGATAACCAGGGGGTTGGTAACAGTCCAATTAGATGGTGAACTGCAGTCCTCCTGGAGTGATGGTTCTGCTGAAAGGTCTGGTCTTCCTCTGAAGGTCCAGCAGTGTTGTAGGAGGGCCTGGTCTTCCTTAGAAAGTCCAGTGGTGTAGATCTCATCCTCTGGCATCCCAGGAGGTAAGTCTGCCTCTGCTGTTCCAGGCCCCAGATTTTATCCTACTGGGAATGCTTGGTTCCTTCCCCCTGGGCGGAGCATCTCACAATGGGATGGTGAGTCATGGGGCAAGGCATTGTTGGGCCTATTAACAGAAGCTAGTCCCGAGGGAGGAGGCAAGGAACATCAGCACACCTGGTTTTCAACAGCTCATGGTAATAGAATACATTGTAACCCAGGACAGCCCCATAGTAACAATTGTTTAGAAAAATTCAGTTATTTTGTGAAGAGGTCATGTTACTTATATACTTGAGTTAAATGTCTGTAAGGAAAACAGTCTTGAACAAGTACGAATCATAGCTCTTACTGCAGTCATGCAGAAACTAAGTACAAATACTCAAATAACATGTGACTCTTCAGATTTTCATAAGTATGTGCAGTTCTGTATGTAACTACAAAGAATCCAGAAAGATTAAGGGGCAGAATGACTGCTCTCCCTACTCTGGTGGGTGATGGCTGAGCAACCATTGTGTTGGAAGGCTGCAGTCCTTGCAGGACCAGGCGAATGCAGAAACACTGGGGCTTTTTTAGGAGGACTCAGGAGCACCAGCTCAGCCAAGAGAGAAGACCCATGAATCTCTAAGTGTGAGGAAAAGGTTACATTTGAAGGCCTTCACTCTCAAGGTCTTAGAAAGATCAGGGCCACCTATTTATTTGGGCTGGAGGACCACAAAGTGAATGTGTCATACTAACTTGAAGATTGAAGATTGAGGATGTGAATTTGGTTCTTTGCAAGTTGCTTATCTTTGGTGTTATTTGTATTTGTTATTTATTGTCTTTTAAGAGATAGCTAAGTCCATCTCTTTAGGGAAAAGACCAGTACCATGGGAACAATTGATTACAGTGAATAAGCAACTCTAACCATGCAAAAACAATTTGTAGGCTGTTTCTCATTCAGACAGTGTAGAGGCAAATTATAGGTAATTATCTAATTGATAAAAATCAGAAAAAATATTGTGAATTGTGTACCTTAGAAAGAAAAACACTACAGTGGAGCTTCTGCTTTGCCAAATACTGCACAACCTGTTCTGTCCACTACCCACTCCAAAGCAAATCTCCTTACCAGCCATGTGAGGGGTGTGGAGAAAGGAACATTATCCACGGATAATACATAGCTGTTTGCAGACTACTGAAATGTTTACTCGAATATGCTTTCTTTTGTGCCAGGGCATGGTCTTTCACATGTGACACGCTGGAAAAAAGATTTAAGAATTAGAAAGATTGAGATTATGGCTATAATGTGCTCAGCACATGTAATTTGCTGGTGGGTGAAACTCAGCCTGGACGTTTTTCAGGGTCAAGGGTACTTCGGTTTTACAACCTCTGTTCTGTTCTTGGGATTTGCAGCCTCTGTTCAGTGTGTAGCTGGGAAGTATTTATATTAAACAGGCCCATTTGTGTATGTTTAACATAAGAGCTTCAGCTTTCTCACCAGTACCCTTTTGCATCAGCTGAAGTCCTGAACCCAACTGACAACACTGTCCTACTGTGCAGGCATCCTGCACCCAGAAAAGAAAGCTGCAGAGTATATTTTGCATAAATCTTTGTAGGATAGGTATCCAAGTTGCTTTTTTAATTATATACAAAGGAAGCTATTGTAATATCTTCTTACAGGCATACACACATGCCAAAATAATTCTAATATGTTTGTCCTTCTACTACATGGGGAACCTAGTGACTAGAGAGACATAGAATAGCCCTGTTGATACAAAGATGTTGAAACAACATGTCTACCCTGTAGTCACAAGTGTGAAATGTAGTTTCTGTGTCAGTTGCCTTAAAGGTACAAAAAAGTACTTCAGTGGGCACGCCTCCAGGAACAAGGATCAAGCTCACTGAGAGTGTGAGCAACTACGTGTCTAGCCAGAGCTTTGTATGACTAAGTCTATCCATACCAAAGCCAACTGCAGTAAAGCTAGTTTGAGGATGGCTATGTAAGTTGAAGTCATATCTTGGATTTCAGACTTAACTGCTTCAAAATCCTGTGCAAGTCTCTTGAATATGGACTAGTCTTCTCATGTAATCTGATCTTCATACTACTGGGAGTTTATTCTCCTGTGGGAGATACTGCTTGTTACTCAGTACTGCCCTTTTTCTCAGTTTCAAGAATAGAAATATGGAGATGCCATTTCCCAAATAAAGATACAGCACTGTCAGAGACATCATCAGCACAAGTAGTTAATCAAGTGTTTCCTGTAGGATAGAACATTGTTAAACCATTTCAGAAAACTGAATTTTCCCATGTGAAATCATTGCTTGGCAGCTCTTTGAATGGAAAATTATAAGCAGTCCCATGGACATAATTTTTCTTTACATTCCAACCTTTCCTTTTTTGAAATAATTTTTTTTTTCTAATAAAACTAACACCAAATGAGAAAATTATTCTTCCCCATTCCGGACTTGATATGGGAAGAAATCTTTTACAGTAATGGTGGTGAAACACTGGAACATTATGTCCATTGAGGTGGTAGAAACCTCATTCCTGAAAATGTTCAAGGTCAGGTTGAACACGGCTCTAAGCAACCTGATGTAGTTGTAGATGTCCCTGCTAATTGCTGTGGAGTTGGACTAGATGACCTTTAAAGGTCCCCTTTCAACCCAGCTATTCTGATTGTATGATTTTATGATTAACACTTTCACAGGTTATTTCTATCACGTCCTCTTTTTTCTCACTGGGAAAAGATTCTGCAACGTTAATGCAAACTTTTCAGTGTGACTTCTTGTTTTGGGGACCAAGCACAGTTCATTCAATCAAATATACTCTCTCAGCTACCAATTGTAGAAAAATAGAAAGTTCTCTTTTTGTGTGTTTGTCCTAGGAACGTATTACTCTAGTGGTAACATGCATGTTTTAGCAGAGAAATATACAACATATTTGCTTCTTCAACAGCTAGTACATACAGTGAAAGCCTAATGTGCTCTGGATATGTGATGAGCAGTGCTGCCACCTCATGGTCAAATCAAAACCTGTTTTTTGACAGGTCTTTGTTTCAGTACTGCATTCTTCTATGCAGTGCAACACAATAGAATATAATGTAGTCACTACAATATAATGTAATATAATACTATATGTAGCCTTTTAAATATATGGGCTATATTTCAGGCTTACCAGAGATGGAAGTTTTAGCTTTCTTTATTTTGATTTTGTTAAGATATAATGTTGCTTATCAGTAGTTAAAAGCTTTTCCTTTGAGTTCTGTACATTGCCCATGCCAACATGTAGAGCTGCCTTTCAGTCTTAATTTTTCTTGATAATGATTTCTTGATCAGGAAGTGAAAAATTCCCTGATTGTTAAGTTAAAGCCTTCATTTCTTTCTGTCCCATTTGTCCCAAAAATCAAGTGGCAGAGCAGCTGGCGCAGAATGTTGTTATCCGACAAAGCCTTTGGTATATGAACATGGTGGTGAGAAGACATCATGAGGAGGGCTCCACAGTTGTCCAGAGAGAGTTGAATTAACAGGATTCTTCCTGGCTTCATTTGTCAAAACTTCTCAACCATTTAAGAATTGCCTGTCTTTGCAGCCTTCTGCAAGATACAATTTTTGTATGTGTCAATCTAGCCAAGACCACTACATAGCAATGAACATTAAGCAGACTTCTGATGAAATCCTGCTTATTTAATATGCATAATTCTGATGTTGTTTTAAAGCAGGTTACTCAAGTGTGTAAATGAAGAGCATTTGTCTATGTCTCCTTGAGAGAGGTAAAAAGGTAAATTTCAGGTCATATAAATAATGGTGCCATTTCTAATTCTGTTTCAAAAGATAAGCTGATCTCTCCATTATTATCAGAAGCAAAAAGTCCATTTCAGTTTGTAAGGCAAATGCATTGTATTTCTCTTTGCTTCTTGATAGTGCTCTTGATATTATGTGTCATAATCCAGCAGCACAGGCAAACTGGAATGTCAGTAGTCTAAGACTACTTACTAAAGACAGTTTCCTTCCTTTTCTCACTTCTTTTTTATGGCCTGTTATTTGAATTACATTAATGGCTATTGCCTCAAGTTACAAGTCAGAAAGTCTTGTTAGCTTCTGGGAAAACTTGCTTGAAACATGAAGGCATTTTGCCTTCCAAAAAACCATATTTCACTGTAATTTATCTCTGCTGAACAATTGTTTAGTACTGCAGTATAGAATAACTGGGGGCAGGAATAGCTTCTGTGCTTTTTAAAATCCTTTTTGTGTTCTTTTGAAAAATTGAGTTTCTCTAATTTAGCAAGTGGCACCTGAGGCAAGCTGGAATTTGCATAGAAGAATGCATTCTGAAGAAGGTTTTATGCAGTTTTAATAGCAGATGAACATGATGTGATGTGATATTTGAAGCTAAGTGCAAAATACATTGTTAGTATCTAGACAGGGCAAACAGTACGTCACCATGGTATGCATGCTTGGTGAGAATATAGGGAATATGTAGTAAGGTACCTTTTCCAATTATGCAGATGATTTTTCAACTTGTCCGTTTTGTGTATGTTTGTAAATCTTACTGAAAGCACCTGGTTTTCCTTTGAGACTTTCATGTGTCTCTTTTTTAGCTTGCTTTTTATTGTTCAGGCCATAGGAGCCTAGATACATGGTCTTTAGGATGCTAGATTGCTTTTTGATTCTACTTTACGTGAAGTCACAGATATATGTGACAAGCTGAAAAATTGGGAATTCCATTTGTCTTGATTTAAGTGAATATTTGGAATATTCAGGTGCATGGTGAAAAAAAATCATCACTGAAGGCGACTTAACTAGGGGTTTTTGAATAGTTACCTTTATGGGGAACATTTTTCCATGTTACCTCTGGTCCTTTACATATAATTCTGCTCAGAGATGGCATATGGTTGCATTGCTCCTCAGGGATAACATTCATGGTCCTAGAGACATGGAGGAATGTGTAACTTACACAGTGCATTGCAGAAATTCTTCCTTGATTTTGCACCATCAGCTAATTTATTGCACCAGTCAGGGAATACAGCTGTGACTTTGCTTCTATCATAGTCCTTATCCCATTTAGGAAAATTTGCCTGTGTGATGATGTATAGAAATTTTCCACTTCAGCAAGAGGAGAGTCCTCCTTGCTCCCTGCTGCAAGAATTATGTTCAATACAGTGACAATCAAGCTTCTTTTTCCTGATGCAACACTTAGTGCCGAAAGAGAAGCAAGATTATGTCTTCTCATGAGAAGAAGGAAGAATATGAAATGGCTCCTCAAAAGACATTGGTGACATTTAGATTGCATCTTATTCCTTCCTCACAGAACAACTAGCTTCCAATTTGAGCATACCAGCTACAGTAACCAGATAGGACTCTTATAAGGTGTAGCATCCCACCCCAAAAGAGAAAGCAACACACAGGTGCCCAGATACTTATGATTGAAAAGTGTAATCCTTATTACTTATAATCATCAATTGATCCGTCACTAGGCAATTCATTCTTTTCTCTCCTTCTCAATCACTTCTTTCCTTTTCTTAACTTCAAAACCTGGTACTTGCAAGCAATAATAAATGTAGAAGAAAATCAGCAAGTGTTTTTTTGAGTCAGGCTAAAGTGTTTATAAGTTTATTCAATACAAGTGATTGTCAAAAACTGAAGAGATATTGAAAAAATCCAAATGAGAATTTTTGCTTTGAAATGGTGTTTCACATTTTTATCCAGCATTAAGTAAATGGTAAACATAAAAGTTTTGTTTTAGTTAGATGAAAAGCTCAGCTTGATCTTTTATTACTCCTGTGGAAGGTTGTATTTGACTTGCATGGTAAGGTTTTGGTAGTGGGAAGGGCTGGAGGGGTGGCTTCTCTGAGAATCCGCTAGAAGTGTCCCTCATGTCTGACAGAGCCACTCCCAGCCAGCTCCAAGAGGGATCCACCCACTAAGGCCAAGCCCCTCAGCAGTGTATGAGAAGTCTTCCCCATGACGAGGAAGGAGCAGCAGAGACAATGTGTGAGGAACTGACTGTAACTCCCATTCTCTGTCCTCCTGTGCCCTGTGGAGGAATAGATAGAGAATCAAGAATAAAGTTAAGCCCAGGAAGGAGACAGGGGTGGGAGAAAGGTGTTTAAGATTTGGTTTTACTTCACATTAGCCTACTCTGATTTCATTAATAGATTAAAGTAATTGTCCCAAGTCAAATATGTTTTACCTGTGACAGTATTTGGTGAATGATCTCTCCCTGCCCTTACCTCAAAACATGATCCTTTCCTTATATATTCTCTCCCCACGTCCAGCTTAGAAGATGAGTGATAGAGTAGCACCTGGTGTCTAGCCAAGGTCAACCCAGCACACAGGTCATCCCCCTTGCTCCTTGAAAATGACTGGGGTTTTCCTTTCCATCCACAATGAAACATCTCTTTATGAAAACAATGATCTAACTTTTACCCCAAACATATGCAGAGGTTTGAATTATGTTTGATTAACAAATATAGAATAAGCTTTTGCACCTAATCTTCTAGGTGGCTTTACATAATAAGTATCTAATTTCTTTCATTCTTGCTTTATTCAGGAAACTCAGTCATTACTTGGTGTAATCAAACCTTTGCCAGTGTATTCATTATATTTTTATCTGCTTTCATATATTTCCATAATATGCTGGTAGGCAAATAACATATATTAAACCAAAACTAATCTCTTTCATCACTGATGTTATCCTAGGGCAAGTGGAATGCAAGCTGTCAAGCAAACACAAAACTCAATGTCAGAGTGAAAAGGACTAGAAATTATTTGGCATAATGAGTGATTTAGGCACAATTATGTGCCAAAGCTCCAAAACCAGGATACCTTCTATGCTAATGCTATTTCTCCTCATAGAAAAATTAATGTTATGCACTTGGGACATGTGCTAAATTGAGTCACGTTATTTAAATTCACTTACTAAACAAGTATTAAAACTTTTTCCCAAGAGCATTTCTTCTTCGTTTCCCTTGCTTTAAAAAGAATGCAAGCACCTTCAAATAGCATTTTGTTTTCTTTGAAAAAAATAATGTCGAGTTAAAGTGTAGCAAAAAACACCGAAGCAGCGGCAGAAAACAGCGGGGGCTGGGAGGCCCTGGGAGGAGAGAGAAGGTGGAGGGAGGGGGTTGTTTCGGCTTTTCCCCTGGCTCTCACGTCTCCTGTGTGATGTCCTGGGGATGTGCGCGGCAGCCATACTCCCGCAAGCACCTGGGAGGTGCTCCCTCCAGAGAGGGGGAGGGGGTCGGGGTCCCGAGCTTCCCCTGAGGCACCCAAGCAGATGGTGAGAGAGAGCTTAGCCCAGCTCATGGTATCCCGTATCTCTGCGCTTCCCAAGAGTGCAGAGCTTCCCTCCACCCACGAAGCTCACTCGCCCCAGCTGCAGCAAGACTGCAGCAAGACTGCAGCAAGACTGCAGCAAGCTGCATCCCTTCCCCGCCTCCTCCCCATCCGGGCGATATCTTTTGTCTCTTAAGTACCAGTCATTCCCATCTCTTAGGCAACAAATGGGAGAAAAACTCCCTGAGAGAAGGAAAAATTAAGAAAAGAAAAATCCTGACCTTCAGCAGTGTCCTAAGCCCTTTCTAAGCAGCACTGTGTTTTTGGCAGCTGGA
The DNA here is from genome assembly GCA_013399875.1 of Gymnorhina tibicen. Taxonomy (NCBI): domain Eukaryota; kingdom Metazoa; phylum Chordata; class Aves; order Passeriformes; family Artamidae; genus Gymnorhina; species Gymnorhina tibicen. The sequence goes on along the minus strand of VXAZ01001839.1, from coordinate 110,954 downwards.
GAGGAAGGGATGGAGGTAAAGGGCAGGCATTTATCTGAGGCAGCAGAGCTGGCCATCAGAAGCAGTGCTGCGAGAGGTCAGCTCTCCACTTCCAATTGGTGCAACCAGCATCATGCCTGTGATTTATACTTGGTGAGGAGCATGAGTAAATACAGAACAGATGTTTCTGAGTTAGTCTAAATTCTCACCTCAGTCTAAATGCTTCTGGGTGTCCTCCAACTGTGTTGAGAGAGCAGATTTTGAAAGTTTGATCTGGAGCAGATTTTGAAAGTTTGCATTATACAGGCATAATAAATGCCAACTGTTAAAATGGATGGCTCTTCTAAGACTTTGGACTCCAAAACATCATTAAAAGAGATTAATTACTATGCAAAACTGACAGTCAGCTTCCTTCCTGTATGGGTATAGTCATACACTTAGTAATTCTGTGTGAAGAAAAAGATGAACCTCAGTGTATTTCCATTTCAGTAAGTCAGTTTGTATAGATATATAGCTTCATAGTCCAGCAGGCAAGAGTTAAAAATGCCTTGGTATAAACTAGAAACTGATAGCAGAAATGGACTTACATGGATGCTGGTATCACATGAAAAGTTGTAGAAGTCACTGGCATTTACATTAGGGGTCAAAGTGAAGGCCAATACTCAACCTTGACAAACAATGTAAGTTCATCAGAGATGCTGAAGGACTGAGATGTTTATTCAGGCAAAGCTGTTATAGATGTGGCCCAGTAAATTGACAAGGAGCCAGGTCAATTAGATCAAATTAATTTATTAAGCAAACAACAGCAAGCAAAACAGCGGCAGGGCGACCGGGGAGTCTCGCTCCACCAACGGCACGCAATTTCCCTTCCCAAAGTCACTGCTTTTATACTCTTCAGTTTCCTCTTCACGAAGCGGTTCTGGTGTACTCTGCGCTTGCGCGATCTGTTGCTAAGGGGTCTCCTTCTGCCTCTTGGTGGGCAAGGGATGAAGGCCGGTCGTCTTCCTCTGTGTTCTTTGAATGACTTTCTCCGTATATGGTCAAACAATATTTCTCTGCGTCTGCTAAAATCTCACAATGCTCTGATAAGTAAGCTTAATCTACACTACATACATTCTGTTAGGCAATCCCCCCCTTTTGTTCTTCTTCCTTTTGTCTAAACTACAGGCATCCTGTTAAACAACCCCCCTTTGCTCTTTGCCCTTTAATGTAAACTAGAGACGTCCTGTTAAGCAACCCCCCTTCCTTTTATTCTTTACTTTTTTGCTGATTTTAATGAACAAAAAGTCTCTGTCATCTATTTCAAAGCTATTTCAGATAATGGCATTCAATATATGCTAAGTGAACTACTTAAAGTCTTAGGTGTACAAAGCACTGCATATTCATTCTTTTTCCTCTTTCAATTAACCTCTGTTGATACACGCTAGTATTTGCTCTAGAGCTATTGTATTTAAATGAGAAAGATGCTGAATCATATCCAAAGCTAGGGTAGTTGTAGGGAAGTTCTATTATATCCAATGGGAAATTTGGCTAGGAAACCAGAACATCTGCTCCACCAACCTGAAAAACAATTCAAAGCAAACTGTATGCTGGTATGTTCTTACTGGAGCTGATGATGTGGCTAACAGAAGTAAAAAGCTATCACAGAATCATAGGAAGTTAAGGGGTTGAAATGGACCTTAAAGATCATCTAGTCCTAACCTCCCCTGCCATGGACAAGGACACCTACCACTAGACCAGGTTGCTAAAGACCTTAGCCAGTCTGGCTTTGAACACCGCCAGGGTTGGGACATCACAGCCTTTCTGGGCTGACTCAGTTCTCCCCAGGGAACTTCGAGACACTGGAGAAAACTTTGCATTTTCCCTTGCTTCATTAGTGGGGATGGGAGGGATTAAAGTTCTTGTGAGTGTGGATGGCATAGGAAGAGAAGCATGTGTTAGGTGGTACTCCAAGCTCTGTTTCAGATCCCTGGTGTGATTCAGCAAATCCTTTAAGAAGTTCAGAAATATTACTGCTCAAATATATCATTTAGTCCACCTGCCCCAAATGATTACCCTTCCTTCCGGGTCAGTCTTTTCTCTTTAAAATGTGGCGAGTGGTACATGTCACAGGATATGACAGTAAATTAGGCTGAATGTTTTAGCTGGGAAACATCAAGGAAATGTAGTACTGTTGTTATGGCTGTTAGTATTGCCTGTTGTAGATTATGCTGGAAATTTGACAACTCAGTCTAAATAAATCCAATAAAATGCTGAAAGCCTAGTTCTTTAAAACGGTGTCTTAGAATTGCATCAGTGAGCAAGATTTTGTAGTAGCAATTTACAGGGGACTATCCTGAAAGGAAAGGTTCCCCTGCTATCTGTGTGGTAGAAGATACCAACTCACTAGTAGATCTGTGCAGCCACTATATAGATTCATCACAGACTCTGCAATCCAGCAGCAAAGATCTTTGTTTTGGCAGTCCTTTTTCTCCTTTGCCCAAGTACCATTAAAAAAAAAAAAAAAAAAAGAAAAAGAAAAAGAAAAGGCAATATATTATTGATGCAAAAGAAATTGCATTTGGTTTCCTGAAAGGGACCAAAACATGTTTTGATGCAATAATGTCTTCCAAGGCATGCCCAGCCGTACAGGTAAATTCATCTCTCCTTGGGCTGAATCTCCTTGGTTGAGAGACTCTTTCTAATGCGCTTTCAAACTCTGCTGATATAAGCATTGTCAAAATAATAGTAGCTAAACAGGGTGCCAGCTGTACTCAGGTAACCAGTTAGAATAGCCAATGAAGAGTAAAATATTCGTGTTCCTGTTTGAAGCTTTTCCAGAGGATTTCTAGAGATGGTTATGAGGTGAATTGGGTAGACTGTCCTCTTTCATTAGAAACTGTCCATTGTCACTAGAAATAACAAATAAGTTTTCTTGTCTATACTTCTTTCTCAAGGAGATCTGTTTATTGTGAAGATGCACTTGTAGTATAACTACATAGAAAACAGTTACGTTTGTACATTCAGGATAATGTTAGTCAAACATACCCTAATTATGAGGCCAAGGGATTATAAATATTTGAGAGAGGAGTCAAGCAGATTGTAGAATGCACGTATTTTGTTATATCTTTGGCTCCTCTCCATTCTTAAGGCTGTGTTTTTCATTGAAAGCTCATTGGGAGAAAAGAGCTTTTAAAATGTAGTGTTCTTTTGTGTTTGGAGCATTTTCTTCATTTCAAACCACATGTACAACATTCTTGCCTTCCTAAGCAAAAAGGTATTGGAAAAGCTGTTGATCAAGCATGATCAGAGAGCCCTACAGCAAAGAAACTTATTAAAATCTCTTGATCTAAGCATGCTGGGCTCTGTTATGTAATCTTCTTGATGCCTAAGTTTGAATTACAGTTGGATCAGTCTGATCATAATAGACTTCAATTTGTTTAGAACAGAATGATATTTCCAGTTGAGCCCATAAGAAGTATTGCCTCGGCATGCCTCATGTTGCACCCTTTCAACAGTTAAGCAAAGCTTCACTGCTTGCAGAAATGAGGCTGTCTAAACTGATTCCCTTATTTTACTTTCCCAGATTATCTACCCCTTGGACAAAGCGGAGAAAGGCAGCATTTGACACTTTTCTATTTCTTTTTTTTTTTTTTTTCCAGATACGGAAGAGTAAAAATATATTAAAAAAGAGACTGCAAATCTCTTTCATCATTTTATCTGACCTTCTTCATTCCTGTTCTCCTACTTCTGCAAAGACCAGTTTCTGTGAAAGGCATTAAACAACTTTCGAAACACTCCTCTCACTGGCTACTTCACAGCTAATGGCTCTGGGTTCCGGTGTGGGGGGGGGCCTTGGTTTTTTGGTTAATTTTGTTTGTTTGTTCATGTATGTATGGTTTTTTATTGTTGTTGTTTTGGGAAGTTTTTTTGTTAAGAGGTCAAACTGTGGTTTCATGATGCAAATAGTTCCATTTTTCCGGACAGGTCAAGCAAATAGAAGAAAGTATTCCTCAAAAGCTGGTTTTGCCCTTTGCTATGCCTCAGCTTGTGAAACCAATACTAGGATGATGCAAAATGATATAAAAGAAAAAAAAACCAACAAAACCAAACAAAAAATTCTTTGATAATAATTCATTTTTAGTCTTTCTTTTCACTGAAAGCCTTTTCCAATTGCTAGTACACAGAATTTGGTATGAGTTTTACCCCCGCTGTAGAAGATTTTATTATTAAGCACAGTGAATTTGTAGAGCCATTTGACTATTTCTTAGGATTTGATATCTTTCACAGATAACACAATGACAGAAAAATGTTTTTCTTTCTAAACAGCAGCTGGACTCACTCAGCCCTTGTTTTTGTTCTTTTTTTGCAATTAGGAAAGGAATAACCAATGAAAGCAATATTATCTTGGGGCAAATTTTGCTGTCAGACTGATAACATGTATTAATGTATTGCCTGCTTAACCTGATATTGCAGAAAATTATCTGTTTCCCACATTTTTTCATGGGCCACTAGTAATACCTGTTTGTCTGACCTGAATATCTAGGAGAAGACGGGCATCAGGGAATCATCTCAGTTTGATCTTTCATCACTGACTGAATGGACAGGCCAAAGAAAAGGAAAAGCATTGTTGGATAAGTATGGACAGAAAAAACCAAAATAAGAATGTATGAGGAACATCAGGCATGTATGTGTTTCTGGCTTGGGATCTTAATAGGAATCCAGCCAATTGTAAGCAATTTTGCCTGTTTATGTGGAAGTCAAGACGTGTACGTATACGTAAAACTATTTTTGCTGAACGTCTTGCTGTTCAGGATGAGGTCTTGCTGTGTTACTCATGTATGTATTTTTAAAGGAATTGTACTCCTGTCATGGATCTTTTCTATGTAGAGAAAATGCAAAACACTGGCTTAGGGAGGTACATCTTTAGTATTTCCTTTCCATGTTCAAAACCACAAAACTTTGCAACCAGAATTTGGGTCTCTGTTCCTGCTTAAACTCTGCATATATAGGGAGGAGCATCCTGTGACACTAGCAAAAATTACAGCAGTAAACTCAGACTAAATCCATTTTAAAATTGAACACATTCTTAATTAAGAGTGTTTAGTATCTGGGATTTTCCTTATTGAGGTTAGAGACATTTTAAGTGGTTTTTTTGTACTCCAGTTTGAGTTCGTTCAAAGCCAGAGATGTAGATTATGTTCATGCTGTGACAAGGTGTCACTTCAATCATGTGTTTTCAGAAAGAAGTACAAAAATAATTCTTGAAGTTTTTAGAGCTCTCGATTGGCTTCACTGAACTAGCTCATTTAAATGAAGTATAAGGGGACCTAGTGTTCCCATTTGTGAGTTTGTGGTTCAATAGTAGCTCTGGTGTAAATTTCTGAAGAAGGTGAAGTGCTGGGAAGACAGTGGCTCCACCATCAGCACGGAGCACATTCCATGTTGTGACAGGCTGTGTCACCTCTTAGCATTTTTTAATTCCTCTTTCCCCTCCTCCATCAGCATTCAGCCCCAATGAGAGTAGTAGAATATGAATTCCAGCCCTGAGCAGGCTCTTTGAAGGCACACTGATGAAATAACTATAATGCTGAACTAATACCACAATGGTAACAGTCTGTGCTTAGTTAGACTTCTTCCTGGAGTCAGGGAAAATATACCCTAACAGAGTGTTTGGTCAGAGATGCAGAGTCAATATTTTTAAAGTTACTCTTACCTTTTACAGTGACTAAAAATGCCTTAGATTATGCACACTAGAAAAATAACATTTTTTTTAAAAACTATATATTTTTTTCACCTGTTTCTGATATATATTTTCTTTCTTTCATTTGTTCTTACATTTTTCATTCTTTTGTTCTTTTGTTCTTTTTTTCTTTTTCTTTTTTTCTTTCTTTTGTTCTTTCTTTTGTTCTTTCTTTCGTTCTTTCCAAACTGCTCAATTCATAGCTGGTCAGTCCTTGTTTATCATGCACTGGCACAAAGGTGTGAAATCAGGCTGGAAAATGTTTTCCTTCAATTATTAGGGTTATTCACTCTTGGCAGGAGCTAATAAATAAAGTGGTAGATTTGATGCCTCTTGGGGGCTGGAAATCAGATTTGCCATTGTAGAAGAGATGCTATAGGCAAAGTTAGTGATCACACAGGTGTACAGTAAAATGCTTTTTAATACACAGGCAACCAGAGATAGACCTAACAGTCTCCTCCCTTTAACTTATTTGTGTAAGCTACAGTAGATTATTAGCAGTTTTTAGATTTTTTTAATTGTCTTTTTAAAAAAGAAGTGATACCTATTAGCTGGGAAAATAAAGTGAAATCTAGAAATCAAAACCCTACAAAGAGACTGGGCCAGGTGAAAGCACCTATTGTGGGGTTGCCTCCTTACTCTGCCTCCTCACCTTCCTGAAATACTCTGCAGTCTTGTGCTGGTGCATCATGAGCCAAAGTATGGCATGTTTAGACACCTCCCAGTTAAACTAGAGATCAGCCACTGTGCAAATGTGTAAAATAATAATAAAAAATAATGATAAAAAAATACATAGCTGCTTTCTCTTATTTTATTCCACAAAAAGAATCAATCAAAAACTGGAAAAGGATTAGGTGTTCATCAGCTAATGGCCTGTGTTTATAGTGTGAGAAAGGATTTCTGGTTTTACATCTTTACGTAACTTTCCCCAGGTGTATATGTTTTCAGATGCCTTTCTTTTCCATCCTCAGTAAGACTACAGAAGCAATGAATAAGCCAGAAATTCTGCAAATATTGGGTCCATACCATGTTCCTTATGCTGAAAATTTACAGAATTATATGGAAGCACCCATCTGTAGGCACAAAGGAGTCTTCTGGTGCCAGAGTGCTGTTTGCAGAGGGCAGCACAGGCTAGGAAGCTGTGTGATAAAGATGACACTCTTCCAGTTCTGCACGGAGACTGCTGGTGCTCTCAGAAAGCTCTGCCTAGCTGAAAGAGCATCACATGTCTTCTAGGCACTTTCCCCTCTTTAAATAGAGAGGATGCCATTGCAAATATCCCTATACGTGTTTTGTTCTTTATCTGGGACTGGTGTTCAGGGAACTAGCAGACCTTGGACTCATGGTGACATAGTGCTTGGATTCATGAAAACACTAAAGAAAAAAAAGTGTCAACATGTTTTCAGAGAATCATAGTACTAGAATAGTTTGGGTTGAAAGGGACATAGAGGATATATAAAAGCCATTTATTCCAACCCTCCCTGCAATGTGCAGGGATATCTCCACCTAAGTAGGTTGCTCAGAGCCTCATCCAAACTTGAATGCTTCAAGAGAAGAGGCATCTACTGCATCTCTGGGCAACCTTCTACAGTGTCTCACCAGTATCTTAGTGTTTGATTGTATCCTGTGTCTAGGTTTGAAAGACAGGTGTCTATTAAGGAAGGCAGGAGCCTCCCTTGGAATGGAAAATGTAACCCACTTCCCTCCAAATCATTATAATTTTGAAATTAAGGGGCTTTCAGGCAAAGATATGAGGAATAGGAATAACAGATCTTACATATATATATATATATATATATATATATATATACCAAGGCAAACAAAACAACAGTAACTGTGTCAGTAACAACAAACAGAACCAGAACCCAGTGACCCCTTCTCTGTTGTCAGGCCCTTTCCCCTTTCGTGCAGTGACGCTCACGGCCGGCAGGGG
>VXAZ01001839.1:33487-103260 GCA_013399875.1 Gymnorhina tibicen | reverse complement strand
GGAGGGGAACGGGGTTGGGGGGGATGACGAGGTGGGGAGGGGGCCAAGGCAGCTGGGGCCCAGCTCCCAGCGGAGCAGAGAAAGGTGGGCTTGGGATCTCGGGGCCCCCTGAGGCACCCGAGCAGGTGGTGAAAAGGTCCCTCTTTTAGTGAGGTAGGGTGTTAAATAGGGTCCCAGTGCAAACAGCTGCTCCAGCCAGCAAGCTCCCCTCACGGTAGAAGGAAGGTGGCAGAAGGCAGGACCCCATGGTGGTGATGCAGCCTCCCTCCCCTCCAAATGCAGAGAGCATGAGAGCTAGCCCTTGTACCCACCCCCTTTTTCCCAGTTAAAATCTCACGGCATCTCCGCCTTACATGAGAAAAAACCCTAGGTAAAAGAGGACAGCTGGAGCCCTCCTCATGTGGCCAGGTGTTTTGTCTCTCTTAAGTACTCAGTAATTTCTCTTTTAGCGTGGGGAAAAATTCTTTAAGAGAAAAAGAAACGAACAAAAAAAAGAACTCCTAAACCCCCAACATCCTGTTAATTACTTAAATAGCTAAAAGAACAACAGATTAGGAATGTCACCAGTATTTTTTCTGTTTGAGAAAAAACACAGAGGAGGGAAGCCAACCTTTATATTTTTCCGTGGTAATATTTTAGGGAGTAAATAAAAAAAGGAGAAATTTTGCTATTTTAGATAGATTTAAAGTATTTCAGATTAGACAGTATAAGTAGACTGAAACTCATCTAAAAGTGTAGGCTTCTGTATAGATCAACTGTAACCCTAACCCTGACCTTAATCCTAACCCTAATCCAAACCCTAACCCTAACTCTAACCTTGGTATGCATCTACTCCTATTTATACAGTAGGATGTTTAGCATCAGAATGAATCTGACATTTGGGGACCTGGTTCAAGATGGGTAGCAAATTCCTTTTTTAGGTGTTTCTTTTTTCAAGCATAAATTCTGTGGTTGGACAGATTTCCAAAAGGTAGTTGGTTATGCTAGAGAAGAATGGTATATGGTGGTGTTTTTGCAAACTATCCTTTGAGAATGAAAATGTTTCCATGTGTACTTACAAAGTCTTACAAGCTCAGTCTGGAAGCAAAAATATTTCAAATTAGATAGCTGATAGTGCTATGCTGCTTTGTAATCAGAAGGTCCATGAGCTCACCTAGCTAAAGGTAAGTGTTACCTGAATTTGCTGTTAGTCCTTGCAATTTCTACAATGGCTCCCAAATCTGTCTTTTAATTGAAAAGCGCAATGACCCATTCAAATTAGTAAAGATGGAAACTGACAAGTATAGTACTTATTTTCCTTTAACTAGAATAAAATAGTGCATTTCTGTCGTTGTATGCCAGGAACGAGGAAATTAAGCCACACGTATCCAGCAGGAAAGTGAAGTATTTAATTAATTAATTGCCCACTTATATGTGTAATCACATGAGATTGGTCAGTGATCACCCACCTACCTAGGATGATTGGCTAAGGTCTTACAACACCCATTTCAATAACATTTCACCAGTGTATCATAAACAAAACTTAGACAAACACCAGGTGTTCAGATAGTTATACAAAAACCATCTTATTATTTTCATAGCTCATGTGAGAAAGATTCACACAGAATATTTCAAGAAGCTGGAAAACTTTTCTAACAGCCCTTTCTGTATCCACATATTTCCAGGAGCTTGTAAGATGGTCTTAAATATTTCTTGCCTCCTTTTCCCTCACATTTCATTTTAAAATAATGAAATTCCTCATCCTTTGATGATTTATACCACAGGTTAGCCATTTATAAAAATGAGAGCAGAATCAAGTCCTTTTCTTTTACACTTTTAAAATCCATCACCTCACTTAATAATTAAAAACAGAATATTTTGCTTCCATGTGTTGAACCAGTGCTGATCTCAGAGATTTACTGGCATGGTGTCTGAACATCATCACTCAAAAGCAGAAACATACTGGCTGAGGAAAGAGCCCTCTGGCACTGACTACATGCAAATTACTCCAGGGACCTGACATCAGTGCTGGCCAGATAGAAAGGAGGAAAAAACTTTTGTGCTTTCACTTTTCATAATTTATCTCCCTCTGAAGTGGAGGGAGGATTTTCCCATTTGTGTTACCCACAACATGAGCAGGTCTTCTCAGTCTCAGTTTAGTGTCAGTTGAGCATCCTAATACGGGGCTTCTCCTGCTCCCGTGGGTAGACAAGTTTTGTGATCCCAGATATCCCTTTTCATGTCTGACTACTGTGTAAGAGCAAGATCAGCACAGAAACAGCACAGGTGTCCACTGCCAATGCCATTATTTGCTGTTAAAATTAAATGCTCTCTGTGTATTTCCACTTGCTGAGACTGCTTTCCTGTCGCTGAAACATCTCTTTTGATCCCTAGTAAGCACAGAGGATTCTGGTCCATATCCAGGCAGGACCAGGATGCAGGCCTGTATTGGAGGCATCAGGTCACCCTGCTCTGCCGACTTGACTACAAGGTAGAATAAAACAGAACTACTTCCAAGCAAGCTACCTTCAGCAGGGAGGAAGGGTGGGCACTGTGGCTAATCTGTGACAGTAGATTTCACTGCTCTTGTGGTTAACCCTACAGTGACAGGTTCTAAATAAAGTTAAGAAACATTAAACCTCTTGGTAGGAGCAATAAGGGGAAAATCAATCAAATTCAAGGATCTTAGTCTTATAAGATAACCTTTTCTCAGCCAGCATTTTGCAGGGAATTCTATGTTATGAGATTGATAATAAACTTTAGAGTGTGTTTATGTAAGCAGAACTGATAATAGAGATGTCTTTCTTGAGCTGAATTAAAATTAACAACAGACACCTGTTCTCTAACATTTTTCAAGGAAGAAAAAAGGCAGGTTGTTATGGGATGGTTTATATTCAGGAAATAGAAAACAAGTTAAAATGCATGCTGAAAACAAAACTCAGCGCAAGTTTGCTCCTGGGACTGGGTGGGTAGGGTAATGAAAAAACCTATTTGGCTTGTTAAGACTAATAAGGAAAAAAAATGGAAAACCAAAATGAATGACACCAAGTAATGGCAAATATTCTCAATTGTTCTGAGACTAATTTTTAACAATATGTATTTATTGTTAGTTCTTGATTTGAAAGAAGAGGCTTGTGGTCTCTAAAACATTTTTCAACATTTCCAGTTTTTCTTTAACTGAGTTCGTGTATGTTCATCCTGTTACCAAACAAAAACAATGAGATCTCCCCTGCATTTGAATTCAAGTTGTAGAAGGGTTAATTTTTTTCTTTTTTTATGCTTTTTACATCTGATGCAGGCATGGTGCTTGCTGTTTACTTTTCAGCATCTGGCTCCTCAGAGAGTCCTAGTAATAATCAAGCTTTTTTTTAAGCATAGTGGGAATATTGCTTGGACTTCACCCCCTGCGAGAAGTTAGTGTCATTACCAATGTAATTGCTAAAGATAGGGAAACTGAGGTAGAGAATTCAACTAGCTTATTTAAGGACCCCAAGGTAAACTCACCTTTCCACTTTTCTCTTGACTGAAATCACAATCTGTGAAAGTATCTAAACGAAGAACAGCACACCACAACTCAGCAGCCTTTAGCTCAGCAGCTTTAGGTAAGTTATCAGTACTACAACTTGTTGGTTTATCCAAAGTTCCTTTATCAGGAACTTTGTCTGTCCTCACTGGTGCCAGTTCCTGTCAGGAAACACTGTTTGAATGTTTAACTTCAGGGTTGTTGAGTCAGGCTAGTCTCAGCATTCTTTAACACGAAAAGCAGCTTGATCCCCCTTCTACATCCATCACTGATAACTTTTGCAGATAGGGTAAAGCTGCCCACTTAGGCAGAGCATCCTTCTAAAGAGGCTACTACTTTGGATGTTTTCACTCAGGATTTTCTTGCAGGTGGCATTTAGAGGTCATGCTTTTTGGAGAGATCTTGGAGAGGTCTTGCTTTTTGAAGAAAAACGTTGTTTTAAGGAAAAATTGAGGAATGAAACATTTGTGTCTTACTGCACCTATAATTCTCATGTAATGTAAACAGATCTGATCTTAAAACTAGCTCATTTTTATACCCATATTTGCATTGGTCTCTTTGTTTATTTTTAATAGGCAATGCTTACACAGGACTTTTCATCCATTTCTCCAACTCTTTCCCACCTTTAACTCATTGATCGTTAATGACAACCTGCAAACAACAAATTGCACATCCCTTTTGTGTGATACTTCTTCTGAGCCTGCAGACCACCATTATAATAAGCAGGTCAGAGTATAAATGCAGAAGAGAAGGTTTTGGCCTAGAGCTGTAAGGCCCCAAACAACTTGCTCAGTGAGGTTTTGAACAGGGCTTAGGGTTGTTCGTGTACTCTGAGTTAGATGCACGGGAGAAATACTGACAAGATATTCTCAAGAGGTCAAAACAACAAAAAAGACTTTACTGGGAACTTCAGAAAATCAGAGAAACTTTGGCAAAAATTTGAGTGCAACATTAAATCAACATAAACACTTCTCAAAGCATTAAATTGGCCCATTCAACTTAGCAAACTCTAAACCCATTCTATTTTAAGTTACCCAAAAATTCAAGAAGAGAAAATTAGAAAGAGAAAGAGAGAAAATAGAAAAGATATAGAAAAGCACACACATAGCTACCAACTTCTGGGTTCCAGTGGTGTTTAGATAGAAATTCCAAGAAGTTGGTAGGGTGAAGACGTGATTGCCTTGTGTTTGGCCTTAAATACGCCTTGGTCTTCCTGGGCCCTTCCCCCAGATAGGACTTCTGGTCATTTGGCCTCTCAAGACCTTGATTAGGGGCTCCAGAGGTGGGTATGGAGCATTGCCTCCAGGGAGTGGCAGTTTCTGCCAGACTGGGATACAGGCTCCAAGGGGGTAGGGTGTACAGGGTAGTGCATTGCTTTGCCAGGGCAAGGCTCGACCTGCCCCTTTCCCCACACACATGCACCCCAAAATGTCTCAAGACATCAATCTTTCCAGTCTCTCACAGCTACCAAGTACAGTTCCTTCATTATGACTTGTTAAATGACCTTGCTCAAATTCTTACTGTGTGCCCAGTTTTTTCATTTGTTTGGGAATGATAACATTTAATCCCCTTTAAACATATCTCTCTACATAGGAATCTGTTAACTGTTTTGATTACAAAAAAAACAGTAGGGAGGATCCACCTTCAAAAGAGGGGAGCAATCAACCTAACAGTGTTCCTTTTTTGCAAAAAGACACTGTGGATTTGTTGCCAGTCAGGCCTTGCTTCCAATAGCAATTTTCATTGTGACAATGTCACGTTAAATTAAAGGAAGGTGCCTTCTTTCTGACACTTCCAGAAATTACTAGCCTGTGTTTTCTCTCTCTTTATTAGAAACCTGCTACCTCAGTGTATGTTTTGGCAATAATTGGATTAGGGACAGAGTGGAGGTTTTTTTCATTTGGCTATTTTAACACTGATAACTTCCTACCCATGCACTGTTACTGTGGCTTATATAGCAATCTGTTTGCTCTGGTATGGTTTGCAAATCAGCCCCTTTTGTGCAGTTATTTACAGTATGTGATGGGGAGTAGGTAATAGTATAATGTTTTCCATGCATATAGTCCAGTGCTGATGACATATTTTGTTCACAGCCATTATTGTGTTGTTCTATGCTCTATATAAATCTTGTTTTGGGAGGGTTGGTTTTGCTGGAAGCAACCACTAACATGTAGTTAAGAAACAGCCTGCTGTACACACACACCCACCCACACCCACAATTTTCTAACTGAGTAAACGTTATTGTCTTGTTGTTTTTTGTGCAAATTGCATTCAGCATCTTGAATAAAAAGGGAAAGCTTTATCACATTGTGTTTAATATCACTTCTAAAGGAGTGAGGCTGACCAAAAAAAGCACATGTGTGTATGATCCCATCCATCTCTTTGCCAGCAGGTAGGTCAGTCTTCCTCACTGCTGTCTTTTGAATCTGTACCTTGTCAATTTTAAGTGTGAGACAGGACGAATCACCCAAGAAGTCACAGAGCTGGTCAAGCTTTATGAGGTGAGGTAGCTGTGTACAGGAGAGAGCCCTGACAGTGTTCCTACCTTGACTTGAACATTGGTGAAACCAGAGTCTACTGGCAGCTCAACAGCATATCACAGCACCACAGGGAGCCCAGATGCCATGAGCACATCTACTGCCTCTGGGAATGATTCCTTTTTCTCAGTGCAAAGAAGTATAACTAAGTATTTCTCCAAGGTACCTGGACTAAGTATGATGAGAAAGCTTAGTAGGGGTATTTGATAACCCAGGTTATTATTATTTGCAATCACTGAGTGACCATATTTTCATTTCTGTGGCTTGGAAACATTTGGAGGTGTACTTCTGTCAGGGTCATGGGAATGCACATAGGCCTCAATGCCTGGGACTAGGCTTACCCAAGACCCCCACCATCTCCTGCCAAGGATCCAGGGCTGATCCCAGCTCAGCCTGGGACTTTCAGTAGGCCTGAGCCCTGATGTAGGTGTGCCCATCTCTGTCCCTGTCTTCTGGGTGGGACTGGGATCTGCACTGCAGAGAGCTGTTCTCCAGGATGGAGCACTCAGACCTGGATCTTAGNTCTCCTGCCAAGGATCCAGGGCTGATCCCAGCTCAGCCTGGGACTTTCAGTAGGCCTGAGCCCTGATGTAGGTGTGCCCATCTCTGTCCCTGTCTTCTGGGTGGGACTGGGATCTGCACTGCAGAGAGCTGTTCTCCAGGATGGAGCACTCAGACCTGGATCTTAGTTTGTCATACAGAATTCTAGGAGTAACATGCTTATTTCTATTTCTATTTCTATTTCTATTTCTATTTCTATTTCTATTTCTATTTCTATTTCTATTTCTATTTCTATTTCTATTTCTATTTCTATTTCTATTTCTATTTCTATTTCTATTTCTATTTCTATTTCTATTTTTCTATTTCTATTTCTGTTTCCATTTCTGTTCCTATTTCTATTTCCATTTCTATTCCCTGCACACCACAACTTAAATGATGAATACCAATTTCATTTGCCTGAAGTGCCATGAGTTTTTCAGCACCAAAAATGCTTTCAAGGACACATAACACAAAGGCTACAACTGGAATCAGGATTTTATTTTTGGGTTTATTGTTATTTTTCTGAAACCATTTCAGAGTCCCTGCTCACAAGTGTTAACACAATGCCCATGTGTAGCCAGGAGCTGGGTGATGCATCTCAGTTTAGTTTGAAAAAACATCCTTTGCAGTCTGTCAGTCTAACAGAGCTACAGAAAACAGCAGAAGGAATACAGGACAAGCAAACCCTGTTTCCTGAAGAGAACTTGAGTAATTAGGTTCAGTAGCAATCACACAAAGGAAGAAGATAAAAGAAGATTGCATGTGGGGCACAACAGGCCATATTGTGGTGCATGAGCAGCAGGCAGCAACTTGGCCAAAAGGGACTGGAGGAGCCTGACCAGTGGTCATGTTTGATACTGCAGAGGAAGGCAAAAACACCCAGGGATGAGTGCAAATCTGCCCTGGGGGAAAATTGCTTCCTGACCCCAGCATTAGGATTGACTATTCCCTGAGCATGTGAGAAAAATCCATTTCCACATCATCCTACAGGTTGGTCAAACCTTCCAGGAGATGTCCAAACCCTATTTTCCCTCAGTCTGGAGCTATCTTAGGGGCCACATGCCCCTGGGGGGAAGAATTCTTCCCATGTCTGGCAAGAGACCAGTGGGTGCTCCAAAGCATTTGGAACCCTGGTAACACCTCTGCATCCCATTTCTTAAAGCTTCTGTTCCTGGCTCCACAGGAGATGATGGTGGAAAGCTCTCTAATGTCATAGTGACTGACCAAGAAGTAGCTATTTTTGAACTTTCCTTGAAGTGTCTCATTGGATGAAAGTGAATTTTGTATAACCACAGATTTTCTTAACACTCTTGGGAGACTGAGTCTGTCCAAGTTTAGACCATTTCTTGAATGACTCTAATGAAATACAGTCTTGGTTCTCCTGCTGCTTTGTTCTGCAGATCTTTCTGATAATTACAGCATAAAACCTCCTTTCTTGACAAAAGCTGCAAAAGGGAGAAAGGAGGTTTTTCCCAGCAGTCTAGGCTCATTTTTCCTGTGCAGTTGTCTACTAAGCGTCAGGTCTGACAATCATTCTTTCATCTTTCATTTGTTACACAAATCAAGGCATGATGTAGACATAGGCCTACATGTTTCTATCCAGTGGCATCTCTCCAAGAATCAAAGAAAGAGTTGTATCAAAGAAGGGTTAAGAGGAAATACTGTGCGCATGCTGCCCTAGCCAAATCTGAGGTTTGATCTATAAGAAGATGGGTTGCACATCCCACTGGTCAGAGCAAACAGAGTGGCTAATGCCTCCTTGCTGAGTTAGTGTCTGGACAACACACAGTCTATCCACGTGATGCTACTTGTGTAACTATTCTAGTCTACACTGGCACTGGTAGTACACTGGCACTACCAACATTGTGCTACTGAATATGTTTTCTCTGCTTTCATTGCCTTGATGATAGACATGATCTTAAAAAAAGAATTATTTTCCCTAAATTAAAAGAAAAAAAAGGAAAAGAAAAAAATACTTATATCACTCCATGTGTGAAGGTCCTGAGAATCATAACCTATTGAAGGCCCTTATAAAAACCCTGTGAGGTAAGTATTGTCATTTTTAGTCCCATTTTACATGCAGAGAAACTGGACTGAAAGTTGTAGTCCAATTAACACAAGAAGTCAGTGAGAAATCTGGGAACAGAATTCTAGAGCCCTGACAGAGTCTTCTGCCCATCACTTTGATGCATTAAAGAAGTTAAGTTCTTAAGAAGTTAAATGTCATGAATCCCCTTTATCTACTTCTTTATGAAGATGATAAACAGCACTGTCACTCTTCTGGATAAACCGCCTTAAATCTATTAGCAAAGTCTATTTTGCTCTTCTGGCAAAATCTCCAGTAAAATTGCTGGTAACAATAAACATTTTCCCACACTGAGCAATGGAAAATACAATAACAGTTTGGCTTAATCCATGCTGAATACAGAAAATCGAATTAATATGAAAAGTGAATGTGCCTCAAAGAATAGTAATTCTCCTGGTTATTTTTCAACCTTTTAGTGAATGTGAAGCTAATCTAGTTGAGAACAGGAAGGATTATGACTATGCAGAAATCTGGACGTGCATTTCTAAAATTTAGAAAATCCATAGCTTTTTGTTTCCCAAGACATTTTAGAGTGTGATTAATCACTCGAGGAGTTTAGAAAGATGGGAGTGTCACTTTTGTAGCATTTGAATCAGTGATGTTAGCTAGCTCCCACAGTGGAATCTTTTTTGCTTCTTAGGATTCCTGCTAAGAGCAATGACTTTTCTTTTTAAGTCTTTGTCATACTAATTATTCAATTGGTTATTTTGCAAATAATAATGAAGCATAAGATGAAAATATTTTGATCATGGTCATGTTTAATTTTTTAGTCTATATATGCAAAGAGGTAAGAAAGCATGACGTAGGTTCAAATAAACAGAGTCAAGAAGTTGAGAATGGCCAGATTAATATATGTAGACCACTTCCAACTTTCACAATGGCCTGTAGTTTATTGGAAAATCAGACAAAATGCCTCCGATCCACCTATTCCTGAATTCTGGGAAACATGATCAAAATTCAGATTTATTGCCTTAAAATTACCTTGATCAACAATATTTTGAAAACAATGAGGTGTTTTGCTCTATATAATTAGATAGGTAAGTATAAAGTTGCTTCTTCATTTAGTTTTGGCGGTTTCAACTACTGTCTAAACTTAATTTCTAACCACGAGAATGTTCCTTCCTGTGTTGATGTTGTTTGCTGAGATGTTGGAATAAGGGCATGATTTCAAGATCTAGTATTCTGTACTGCTTAATTGCCCTAGTTTCAGTTTTGGAGATGCCTATGTTTCATTTTAGAGTTTTACATGTATATTTATGATTTATATTTTCAAAACCTTTTTTCTGTGAACTTTTTCCTAACTGTCTGTAACTACCCATTAACCCAAAAAAATCCTGGCTCGCAGGCTGAGAAACTGTCCCTTGCACAGACAGGCTGTGCTGACTGGGATGGATACAGCTTCTGAGGAATCCATTTCTTCTCCACAAGTGAGTGAAAGCTAGGCACAGTAACCATCATTGTTCTTCCTTTGTCACCACCAGCTGTCAAACCTCAACTGCATCACCTAAGGAGGCCTACTCACAACCCAGGAGACTACTTCCCCACCTTACACAAGAAATTGGAGGAATATCCGGTGAGAGGTAAAGTGGTTGACAAGAGGGGAAGAATGAAGAAAATTCAACATATTTCCCAGAGCTGGAATAGGAAATAGCAGAAGAGATAAAGAGGCTTCTTCTGGAATGGCAGACAGAGAACCTTGTGGAATCATTGCACAGGACACTCTACACTGACAGCAGCTGCAGTTCTAACTAAAATCAAGTGTATGATTTAACTATACAATATAATGGACATTTTGTTAGAAATGTTTTCTATAGCCTTATAATTGCAGCATACGTGCATTTAGTACTAAAATATTGTTCTGTTACCTTTAAAGAAGTAATTGTATGTGACTTCCTGTCAAATTAAGCCAATGCTTTCCTAGATTCTTGGTTTCCTTATGGTGTCCTCAATGTGACCTTCTGCCTACCACAGGTAAAACAACTCCTATTTCAGACAGCATGGGAAAATTTTTTCTTGCCTAACAGTACTGAGAATAACTGTCCTCCTGTCATAGTGTGATAGGTATTTAGGAGGATGCATGATGCGTGTGGGCTGGAGTACAAAGAGGCCTCTCACTTCACTCACTGGAAAAAGAATATACAGCACAACATTAAAATTGTTCTTTGCTCAAATTCTGTTGAATGTTAAATAACACTGATTGTCTTTTATGGCATTAATTTAGTTGAATTTGATCCCATGCGTTCTTTCAGTACACAGTGTCCCTTGGGCCTGAGTTTCACAGTTGAACGTGCCCCTTGTGAAAAAGTTCCTCTTGCCCCCAGATTTGCACTTTGAGAAACAGTGGCAAATAGCTCTCTGTCCTCTTTCCCCAAGCACCTGGTGGTTTACATACTACCTCAACTGTCCCTTTGCAGTCCTCTTTTTACTTTACTCACAGGCAAACCTACTCTACTTTTTATTTTCCTCACTGCTCTTCTCTATATCCTTCTTGGTTTTAATCTCATTTTGAAAGGAGAGAACAAGCTCAAGTTGCAGGTATACCAGAAATGTTTACAAAATGTAATTACACTTTCTGTTTTACCTTCTATGGCTTTTCTAAATAGATTTTAAAGTTGTACCTTCATTTTTGAACCCCCTTGAGGACTGAACAGTAGTTTCTGTAGAATAATCTATAAAAAATCCTAAGTAATGTTTAGCTCAAATACACGTGGAGTTGTGGAGTTAGAGTTGCCTCTCTCTATATGCATCTTTCTGCACTAACCAACACGGAATTGGTGGATTTGCCAAATACACTGAAGTAAGCTGCTCTTCTTCTTTTCTACTTCTTCTTCTTCACTTTTTCTTCATTTCTGTTCCCCACTTGCTTTCTTCTTCCACTAACATCTTTTCCAAATCACATATTCTGGAGAAGCACATTGAATAGCAGAAACAACAATCCTTCTTTACTATGTATCCTGACCATTTCATCACACTTTTAAATTTATTTCTACATTTTTATTTTTCTCCCCATTGTTAACGAGTTATTTACCCATCTTAAGATCATATGTTGCAAGCCTCTTTTAATTCATGACAACTCAGTAACTTTGACATTATTTGGATGAGGACCTTGGAAAAATGGAGAACTGAAAAACATCGTTGGCTCCTCCAAGGAGTGTCAAGGTTTGTGAAGCAAAACTTCCTGTACAGAAACCTGGCTGAACACTCTTTAAGTATTCTTGTTAGAAGTATCCCTGCCACCTACCATTTCTATTATTTCTATTTCTAAAAATTTGCTCACTGTTAATTAGCATTGTTATACACTACAAGTTTGTAATTGTGTCCAGCATTAAAACTGCACCAGCTGGTGTATGTACCACTGCTGTGTGACAGTCACATTAAAATCAAGACTGGTTGTCACATGAAAAGAGCCAAGGTGTTTTTCAAGTGCTAGAGATGCCCTTCATTCCCTTAAGAGAGGACCAGTGCAATTCTGGGTGCACTTGCCTCAAGATCTCACACCTTTTTTTACAATATTTTGTTAGACATCTTCACTGCCCAAGTACTCTGATGTCACCATGTTTCAGTTATATTCATCCATTGTACTCTGTGTTTCATGTTTGTGATGTTGACCTTAACCACCACCAGAACTTGTGGCTCCAGCAGCAGGGCTGGGTCACTGCCTAAACACAATGCTAAAAGGAATGCATTTTAAAGCCTCCTGCTTATGAAATGTGATTTATCTCTAGGAATTTTCTAAGAACTGTATTTTGCTCATAGAATACTCTAAAATGTTTTACGCAAATTGGCTGTATACTGCATATATTGCATCCATATATATATATGTATATGTGCAAAATTACATTGTCTTTCCAAACACGCTTTCTGTCTGTGTTATTTCGTCCCCATAGGAGACTTTACCTAACTTGTGGACAGCAAGTGGACAGCACTAGGTCACTTGTAGAGGTTGAAAGAGAAACCTCTTTTTTTTTTTCTTCTGTTATTATTAATAGTTTATTTGTGTTATCGTTCTTCTGTCACTAGCGTCTTACAAAGGGAGAGATTTTTGTCTTTGCTCTCCTGGTCCACACTCTCTCCTTTGCTGTGACGCAGAGATAAGTTGTCATCTTGAACGTACTGCTTTGTAGTCAAGGCACGGGGTAATGAAATGACCTACCTGAGGTATCATTACAGAATCAGAGAATAGTTTGGGTTGAAAGGGACCTTAAATATCATCTCATTCCAGCCCCTCTGACATGAGCAGGGACATCTTCCGTGTGGGCAGGGCCCCATCCAGCCTGGCCTTGAACACTTTCAGGGACGGAGCATCTGCAGCCTCTCTGGACAAACTGTTCCAGTGCCTCACCATTCAAAGTAAAGAATTTCTTCCTCATGTCCAACCCAAACCTATTCTCTCTCAGTTTAAATCTATTCACCCTTTTCCTATCACTACATGCCTTTCTACAAAGTCCCTCTCCAACTTTCTTGTAGGTCTACTTTAGATACCGTAAGGTGCTAAAACTCATCCTGGAGCTTTCTCTTCTCCAGGACAAGCAACCACAGCTCTCTCAGCCTGTCTTCATAGGAGGAGTTCTCTAGCCCTCTGAACACCTTCACGGCCATCCTCTGGACTTGCTCTAACAAGTCCATGTTCTTCCTGTGCTGGGCACCCTAGAGCTGGACTCAGCACTGCAGGTGGGATCTTACCAGAGCAGAACAGAAGAGTAGAATCACCTTTTGTCAACCTGCTGGCCACGCAGCTTTTGATGCAGCCCTAGGACATGATTGGCTTTCTGGGCTGCATATCCAGCCTCTCATCCACCAGCATCCCCTATTCCTTCTCAGCAGGGCTGCAAGTGATCTGTTCATCACCCAGCTTGTGTTGATTACTGGGGGTTGCCTTGACCCAGGTGCAGCACCTTGCACTTGGTTTTGTTGAACTTCATGAGGTTCACGTGAGTCCACTTCTCAAGCTTCTCCAGGTCCCTCTGGGTGGCATTCCTTCCTCCAGGAGTGTCAGCTGCACCACTCAGCTTGTTGTGTCATGGGGAGTGCCTATGGCTTCTAAAATTTAGTGGACTTCTGATCAGGTTCCTTTGCTCTCACTTTCCTCCAGCTAAATCCATGCTGTGCTGAACTGCTGTCTAATAGAGTCCCCTCTAGAAAGTGGCAGTTCACCCATGTGGTTTAGAGGTGTTTTTTGGTTTGTTTTTTTTCCCCTGGAGCTGGAGAAGGTGAAGAATGCTGCCAGACACTCACTGGTATTGGAAAGGTATCTCAGAATGTTTCTTCCCTCTTCCAAAGCCTGGGGCTTTTAGCTGAAATAAAATACTGCCAAGTGGAGGAGAGAGGATATTGGTGCAGACCACTCCTAGTAAATATCAGATGCTTCACAAAAATAATTCCTAAGCTTACCACTTAGTTGTGTTGATGGCATCCAGCCTGATGTATAGAAATGTGTGATGAAATGGATGGGCTCATCCACTCAGTCCAACCCTGACATCTAGTGTACAAAAAAGGGAAATTTTTCACAAATAAAGTCTGTGTTATTTGGAGGAGGACCAGCTTTGCAGTGCACTCAGCTTTCTTCTGTATTTATTATTTCTGAGATTAACCCTTGCTTCCAGCATAGAAAAAAATCCATCCCTCTTAGCAAGTTTTACTATCAGAGGCTTATGATGCTGTTTAAATTTGTTGTCAATAAGTCATTGCAAGTATCAACACTTGAAAATTTAATCTTTTTTTTTTTAGTCTATTCTTGAACTGAGTCTTTGCTGTAATCACTGGGTTGCTTTGCTATGGAAAAAAAAGTTTGGTGCTTTGTTATTTGAAGAGTTCTTCCTTTATTTTTTTAGGAAAGGATTAAAGTCTGATTTAAAATTTGAATGTTAAAATCCACAGTGAATGAGGCATAAAGGGACACTTGAGTATTCACTGCTTATCTTTTGGGTATTTCCTGGGAACTCCTCATTGCTCTATTGCTCTGGCACCCTATTGTAATGGCTTTAAAACTACCTTATACTTACTGTGAACTTTTTGTGAATTTTTAACTTCATGTGACATCACTCACTTTACCACTAACTTTTTTCCTTATCCCTCACAGTCCTGCTAAGCATCACTGGGCAGCTCCCTTAGCATGGATCCTGGGCTATAGTCACAGAATCACTAAGGCTGGATCGTGGCTCTGGAGTTTGCATGTTCATATGGCATCCACTAAGGCAGATTATAAAGGTCTGTGTCCAGTGTGGTTGTGATAATCTCCAAGGATGGACACTCTACAACCTCTCTCATGTAGGACCAAAAGCCAATATCATGGAGTAGAAACTGGCCTTAAATGTTCATTCTTTCTATTTGTAGATCTACATTGCCAAAATTTTGGTATTTCTGTTTGCACCACCTCACTTTTTTGGGGGAGGGTGTAAGGAACAGAAAAATATCTGTTTAGGAACTTATCTAAATACAAGTGAGAGCCAAAATTTTTAATGTGCTTTACTGACTTGCATTTTTGATTTTTGCTTGTAGATGCTATTGCTGGGCAGTCTCTCTGCATACAAGAATACTGTAAGGCCATGTGTAAAAAGTGTAATCTCAAAAGGTGGGAATTGCATATAACATACAGGAGGAGAATCTGTTATAATATCTAAATGTATCAGTTAATTTTGGTGGTTAAAGCATTATATAATTATCAATTTATTAACCAGTTAGACAAAATTTCAACCAGACAAAAATTCAATGTAACTTTTGCTGAACTCAATGCATGCAAATTCTGCTTTATCTGTGAATGTAGTGTGAGTTTACAAACATCATGAATATTGCTTTGGATTTGTTTCACATAACCTATGAACCTAATATTTAGCCCTACAAAAATGCTCATCACAACCCCTTAAGATGGATGATGGGCTTTCTGTAATCCTTAGTTGAAAGTTGTTAAAGCGTAAGGCCATTAAATCCCTTAGTCCCAACTTTATTGTAAATGGAGACCTGTGTCTTAGTTTCTAGGTAGAGGTTAATTGGTAATTTGCTTCAAAACTATTAGCCACTAACAATATCCTGACTGCAATCAATCTTTTATTCACTGATTGAAGCACTTTATTCCCCTCTGAAGGCTTGAAGTGGTTGTTCAATGTTCAGTTTGAGTGTACCATTTTTGAACAGAGGCTTGTTTGGCCACCCCATCAGGAAGTGGTGTTCCTGCCAAAACTGGCTTGATGACTTTAAAAGGTCCTCTTAAAATTAGTGATTGTTTGCGAATAGTTTTCTCTGCTTCCTGAAAAGCAGTATAAACCACAAATAAGCCCTTTTCCCAGGTAGAATATTGTTTTTCTGCATCTTTAGAACTGCATGAATAAAATCCTATGGATCTGGTTAAGACTACTAGGTCCTTCCTGCCGTAAGTGTATGTACAGTACAGAGCTTGCAAATCCCTACTGAATTTGTACTGGATCAGTAAGGTGTATAGGACCTAGTGATTGGTATGTATTGGCTTCAAAAATTAGGAGTTGTAGGGCCTCATCATGGAGGGGGGTCCAATCCCACTTTGTCTTTTTCCATGGCAAATCATATAAGGGCCTTGCAATTATTGAAAAATCAGGAATGTGTTTTCTCCAAAAATATCAGCAGGCCTAACATATGCTGCAGGTCTTTCTTAGTCTCTGGTGTTTTAATTTGGTCTAGGTGGGTGAGGGTGTCGGGGAATACAGACCATTCCTCCTTTCCACCAGATTCCCAGGAATTTTACTTCTTGGGAAGGGAGTTGTACTTTTTCAGGAGGAATATGTAAGTCCAGGGACTCTAGATGTTTAATAATGTTTGTTTGTGTTGATTGTACAGGTGCAATTTCATCTTCTGCTACCTAAATGTCATCAGTGGATTGGTATACTTTTACTCCCGGTGCAGGAGGAATGAGTGACAATTCTTGTGCCAGTGCATGATGTGCTAGAGTGGGTGAGTGTTTAAATCCTTTTGAGAAGCAGGTGAAAGTGTATTGCTGGCCCTCCCACATGAAAGGAAAATGCTCCTGATCTTGTTTCTTGAGGGGAACCATAAAAAACATATCCTTGACATCAATAGCAGCCATAATTTGATGAGCCTCTTCTTGTGTAGTACCTATCAGCTCAGCAATATTTGGGACTGCTGCAGTGAGAGGCCCCAAATTTGAGCTGATACATCAATAGTCCACTGCCAGTCTCCAGTTGCCATTTGGCTTGTGAACTGGTCAGAGAGGAGGATTGTAAGGAGATTGTGTTGCAATCATTATTCCTCTTTCTTTCAAATCTCCCATAACTGGAGTGATTCCTTCACTGGCTCCCAAGAGTAAGGGATAACATTTGACATTGGTTACTAGGGAGGGGGGAAGAGCAGGGGCAGAACTTAATAAATACAGATGTTGGGTTTCCTTCCCAAAAGCCCATATTTTTCCTTCTTCATCAGTCCAAGACCTTCCCTTTAGGAGGTTTAGCCCCAATAAATCCGTAGGAAATTTACCCAAAACCGTTAGGGTTTCAACTGCTTTCTCCTATCTTGGTAACCAGCATCTTACCTTTGCTGTTGTCTGGGGTTGTGTGTTTCCAAAATTATCCACAACAAATAAACCTTTATGTGAGGGAGTGATTTCACATGAAGAGGTGTCTTCAATTTTAAGGGTGGACACTTGAGCACCAGTATCTACTAGAAAAGTTACAGGGATTTTGTGGGGACCAATAGGACAGGTTATTAATAAGTCTCCTCTGGAGTTTTTGGTAAGCCGTCTGTTGTAAATCCACCCTTTGTCCCCTGGCTTACCTACTGGGGATGAAGATAGGAGTTTCCTGTCACATCCCCTTTCTGTGATCCCTTGAGGGAAGGGGCTGTAGCAGGGGTAGCTTTTAATGATCTGTCCTTTGCTGGCCATTCTCAAATTACTATCTCTAATTTATTAGTGGGTTGGCCATCCATTAGGGTTTTTGGGATCCCTTTTTGTAAGCCCACATTCCACAGGGTATTTATTTTTCCCTTGTATTCTTCCCCTGTGTTAGTTTGTGCTCCTTGCCCAGGGGAGGACATTACCTGTTGGAGGCTTACTGGAGGCACAGTTGTTTTGCACTCTGTGTGCTGAATTGGTTTAAAATCAGTTGTACTTGAAGGTATTGGGCCATATTTTCTTCCATAATTAATTAATTCTTGTGCCACTTACCCCCAGGTCCAAATTTTCTTTTTTCTCAGTTACGGCTGGGGGTAATAGCTGCCTCCAAGGTGGCTACAGCTCTTTCTCCTTTCATGAGGCTTTCTATTTGTCCTTTTAGCTGGATGCCTATGGCTTTCATAGCTTCAGGGTGGCATCTGATAAGAGGTATCATTATGTCAGGGTCTACAGTAATCATCATAGGGGATTCATATTGTGGTGTTAACTCCCTATCATGCATCATTTGTAAACAAGCAGCTTTTTCACACTTTATACAATCTGATTAATGTTTCCCACTATAGCCGGGGGATCTCCTCTCTCCAGGGGGTTGAGTCCACCAGCCCAAAAAGCTGCTCTTTGGGTAAGAGGTCAGGGTCATCCCCTGCCCCCCAGAGCCCTTCTGTCTCTTTTTCTGATAACAGAATTTGGTCACCCCCAGTAAGAGAGACTCTCCAAACATCCTCAGTCTCAGATTCTTTAGGGGTTTGGCTATATTCCTTTTTTAATTTAACTAATTCAGTAGCCATATATGGAATTTCTTTGATGATTATGTGAGGTGTGTCATCATCTGAGCCCTCATATATGTATTCTGTTTTAATTAAGGGACAAAGCAAGACTGGCAGCTTCTCTGATTGATTATGGAAAGATTCTAAGTCAGAGAGGGGATATGTTTCTTTAGATAGCTCCAGCTCTAACTCCTTTTTTTTGCTTCGCTTGCTAATCTCATATGCAGCTCCTCTAGGAGCACATGGGTGGTAGCCCTCTGATTTCTTATCTCATCCTAGAGGAGGTAGGTGTTAGCCTTTTTTTCATCAATTGCAGTTGCAACACTTTAACCAAATCTTGTAATGAATAAATAATTTCCATATCAGCTTGCTGTTGGTGTTCTTTGTGTTCAACTGCAGCTAACACAACAGCACCTAAGACAGAACAAACGATAGGTTTTCCTTTCCTTTTTTGACTTTTGCCCCTGCACGCAGGGTAGAGATTAGGTCAACAATTGCTTGGATATTCCACCAGTAATTTCATGCCTACTCCATTCCTGGAGGAGACGGTTTGGCACCAAATTCATCCAACAAATTGATCAGAGTTTGTACATTATGTTTCATGTTACCAGAAAAATGTGGTAGATTTTTCTGGAGGGTACCTTGTGTAATTTCTAAATTAACTCCTTACCTCCAGAAAAATATTTTACAAAGTTACGTCATGAAGGTGAAGTGATTGTTTCCAATTACAAAATTACAGCTGATTTTCAAATTTCACTCTTTCACCCTAGAAAGCCACCTTGTACACATTTCATGAAAAACAAACACACTGAGGTGATCTTTCCTGAGGGGCACCTTGTTTAAAATGGTTTCCAGTGTCCCACTCCTTACACCTCAAGAGTACCTTATTTTAAACACTTAACCATAGTAACACGCCTCAGTTTTGAGGGGCACCTTGCATTATTTTCATCAAAAGGCAAACAGCTACAATGTGCACTTTACTTACCAGAAAAAAAAAAAACCAGAAAAAAGAGAAAAGTCATACGGATATCTTGCTTTGTTTCTCTAACACAAAATGTTCGATCGTAAAAATTAGCAATTTATCGATTTTTTGGAATCAGCACTCTAGTTTCAAGGGATTCGTGTCCCGTGATTAAATGTTCCAATCCACTTAATTATGGAGGAGCATTCATCTCTGTGAATTGCGGAAAGAACTTCAGGTTCAAATATTCCTGAAAACTAAATTAAAACTCAAAAGAAGTTATGTGTCGATACAGAAAAAAAAAAATTATATTTTCACTTTATTAACTGTAAAAGAGGCAAAGAGAGAGAAAGGGGAAAGTAGAGAAAAGTTGGAAAAAAGCTAAGATTACTTTACAAGCATAGGATAGTTTACCAACCAAACTTGTTACGTTTTTGCTGAGGGAGTTGGGGGTGAAGCAGGTTTTGCCATTTTTTTTTTCTCTGCTACTTGGAATAGCTTACCTGCTTTTCCAGTCTTGAGAGATAGCAGCTTAGCTGGAATGCAGTCACTTACCTTCTGAAATGTAGGTGCAGAATGTGGTCCCTGCAGCTGACTTTGGTCCACTCTTGTTGCTCACACCAGAGGATGCAGGAGCAGAGGAGGGTTTCCACAAGTCACACGTGTATCACACTAGGTTGCTGTTTTCCCCCAGCTGGAGGCATCCAAGGCTTGGTGGCATCTCAGCTTTTGGAGGCTTTAGGTTGTTTTCACAGCTGTGAAAAAGCTTGGCAGGCAGCTGTCGAGGGGGGAGAAGGTGAAGGCCTGAGTTTCTGTCATTCTCTTCCTCCTCCCCAGTTTTGCACAGGTTTTGCCTTCCTTTTTATGGACGTCAAGGCGAGCTGCTCTTAGTATTAAGGTGTTGAAAGAGATTATGGTAATGATGAAGCACTTTTGGAGGCACTATTTTTACTATCAGGTCCTTACAACTGCTTGCAAGGAACATTACAAAACCTCCTATTTACTTAATTGATCAAGTGAAAAATTACTTTTAATTGCTCATGTTGCTCCTGGGTGGAAAAAAAAAAGAAAATGCTGAATTGGCAGGCTGTGAATATGCAATTTTAGAAGAATTGCAGACTATGATGTACGTTGCAGCATTCTTATGGCTGGGCTTCAATTTGATCTTTACAGGGATGGTAAATTAGGCTTCTGTGCCATTAGAGGTGTCACTCAGATGATAACTCCTCTTTGCCGAGCAATATACAGTGCTAGGCTTAAAGGATGTTCATTTTTTTTATTTCCTATTAAGCTGCATCAGCATTTCCCAGGCTTGGAAACAAATCCTTTTCAGAGCAGTAAAGTCAGTCATGTCCTATCTGTGCTCCTGCTTTGTGTTGTTAAACCCCTGCATGTCTAAACATGTAGATTTTCATGGCTAATCCATTGCTGATGTTAATTTGAATATTTTCAGGACTCCACACTCTCACTCTTGCTGTATTGTGCTGTATTAGGTCTGTCTGAGATAGAGTTCATTTTCCCTTAGCAGCTCTCACAGTGCTGTGCTTTGTGCATTGGTAGCTGGAAAGGTAACACACCAGTGTTTTTGCTACTGCTGAGCAGCACTGGCACAGCATCAGCACTGTCTCTTTAACATTCTCTCCCATGCCTCCAATCAAGGGGCTGGGAGTGGGCAAGATCTGGGGAGGGGACACAACTAGTCCAGAATAGCTGACCCAAATAAACCAAAGGGATATTCCATAACATATGACATCAGCTCAGATATAAAAGCTAAGGGAGAGAGGAGGAATGGGGGACCTTTTTTATTTTTCCACATTTGCCTTCTGGAGCAACCACTCCAGAAGTGTGTGCTGAAGCCCTGCTTCCTGGCAAGTGGCTGAATATTGCTCGCTGATGAGAAGTAGATATTAATTGTTTTCCCCTTTGCTTATGCATGTGTAAACTTTCACCTTTTTTTTCTTTTTTGCTTTTGTAAACTGCTTTATCTCAACCTACTAGTTGTTTTGTATCTTATTTTTCTCTCCACTGTCCTGCTGTGAAGGGGAGTGATAGAGCAGCCTGGTGGGCACCTGGCATTCAGCCAAGGTCGACTCACTACATGTGCACCAAAAATATTCACCAACTTCACTGGTGAAACTAGACTTGTGTCATACATATTTCTTGTTGTGTACTTGTTGTGACATTCTCTACTGTGGATCTTACATTAATGTTGTTATTTGAACTATTGATTATTTATATTTTAAATGCTATCTTGTCTCACTGATAGATTAACAGGATAAAAACAAGTACACTTTCTAAAAAACAGGCATGCCATTAATAATATAGTGGACCTCTTGCACAATTTAATATGCAATTATTTATTGTAAGCTCATTGATTACATCTTGAGAGTATACACTGACATATATTTGTGAATGGTTTGCATTCTCATGAAAGATGCTGGGTCAGTCACAGTGGCAAATGAAGTCCAAACTAGTATGATCCTCAGCTGTCTGCCTAAGTGAGTTAAAAAGATAACTAAATTCAGTCTGCCAGGCCAGATAATCTTCAACCTCTCTGCTCAGTTCCCTAAGGGTTCAGCTGGCAGTGCTACTCCATCTAGCCCAGAGTTATTAAGGCAAGCACAAAGTGTCCAGTTCTATCTTTTTTTTTTTTGTAAAATATTCTACAAATACCCATCTCTCTACAAATGCTGAAGGCTGTAGCTGGCTGTGAAAACAATTCTTGTGTGAATCATTGAGGTAAATTATTAAAAAAGTCACATAATGCTGTTCTACCTTGCAGTAAGCATATGCCATTGAGTAACATTATTCCTTTTACTCAATTTTTACCTTCCTGATGTGATTTTGAATCTTTACAGCCTCTCCTAACTTATGACCTAGGACTCAATTTAAAAAGCAGATGTCAGAAGAAATTATTTGGAGCAGAAGGATCAACTATCCAACTATTTTATCTTTCACCAACCCAGTGGAGACAATTGTGTAACACTGTTGTAACAAGCAGGCATTGTGCTTCCCTAGCATTTCTCCTCTAAGATCTCTGCCCTCCATCCTGTTTGATGTGTCTGTCAATGCTGAGAGCCCTTAGGTGTAAATTTTCATTCTACAGTAAATCCAACTTTTCCTCCTTTACAGACACAAGTCATGAGCAGGCAGAAGAAACTTTTGCTTTGCATTTCAGGGACTCTAGAGTTGACTCCTGCCCTCTCACCTTCTTCATCTATCCCATCAGCTCTGCACATGGAAATTTTCACTGTAGTCAGTGTTATTCCAGGAAAGGAAAGCTGGACAAAGTAGGTAAAGTGTCAAGTGAAAAAAGCAGTCTGAATCATTAGTTGATGTTTTACTGCTCTGCACTACCACTTTTCTAGTATCTAGTGCCAGGTACTGTATGAGTACCACACTGCACAAAGCTAGATCTGATCCGAGGTGGATTCCTCATTGACAAAAATGCTAGGAAGCCACTTGTAGTAAACCAACAGAATCCTTCAAACCCTAAGTGTAACTGAAATTTTTGCCATCATCGCCAGTGATGCTTGCTGGGAATTATGAGATGCAGATAAGCAGATAAGCACTTGATGAGTTTAAATTCAAGTGTACGATTGAGAAAATAATTATTTATAAAGATGAAAGAACTTTTTTTTATGTGCTGCCACTTTGAATGACCCTTGATTATTTACACTGTATTATTGAAATATCATTGTAATCTAACTGTGGATTGTGTCTCCATCCTTTTCTTCATCTTCCATAATCACTGTTTGTTCTTCTTCTGTAAACAGCTTAGTACCTTAAAGAGAGAAGACCACAAAAACCAACCAACCAACCAAACAACAAACAAAAAAAAGAGGAAAAAAAGAGTTGATTTAATATACTACTTTTTAGAAAATATCAGGCTGAAGAGAATTTTTCAGTTCTCTCATTCCTTGATTTTAATGTTGCTTTCCAGCATCATGCAAGTTACTCTTCATTTATTTTTGGCATTTCAGTCTCCTAATATTTAGGGAACTAGAATTGAATCACTGCATTTTTAGCTAAAATTATTAAGCACTCTTAAATCCAGCATGTTTTTGCTACCTGTAAAAAGAGACTCTGACGTTTCATTTGGGAACCTGTTTGTTAGAAGGGTTTGGGTAGCTAAATAAGGGAAAGAGCCTGCATGATGAAGCAAATACTGTAATTAATCTTTGTGACTGAAACAGCTTCTGTGGACATGTATATATTTCCTCTATGTATATAGCCATATTACTTAGATTTTGCAAGTGCAGGTGACAAAAGAGACAAATGTTGAAACACCCACATGACAAGTGCCATCTCCACTGAAATTATATAGTATCAATAAATTGCAAAAGCTTCTGAATTAAGAACAATGTGAAAATAGACTTGGGTTGTAGATCATACCTCCCACAAATCTGTCTCTTCTCCTTTCTCTGTGTCTCTTTTTCTCTGTTAAACCAGTAAGTCCACCCTTTGGAGATCTGGAAGCTTTTATATGATACCAAGGTGTAACAAATATTGTAACTGCTCTCCTCATTAGAAAATAAGTAAGAGTGATGTGAGAACAATGCATTAGGTACAAAATGTTTTTGAAACTTATTCTAACATATTGTGCTGGGTTTGCCTGTTTCCAGTAAAAAGCAAGTGACCTCTGTGATGGATTTTATGCCCACATGCCTTGGTGTGGATGTTAACAGTCTACAAACAGGATGAGGGATACCATTGCTTTGAGACCAGTGAAATCTCTCCTTTTCAATTTGATCTCCTACTGTTTGCTAGCCAGCCAAGCTGTTCAATGTGTCAAACCAAATTGTTTTGCTTCTTTCTGCATCAAAAGTCCTTTCACAGAGAAGGCTTTCAGTCGTGACAAGGTCTGAAAATAGGATAATACCACAGAGGAAAATTTTCTTCAAATTTAGAGTCTTTTCAGAGGTGACGAATTAATGAGAATATTGACCTATACTGCCCTTCATTTAAGTTAGCTCCTACTTCATTTATATGCAGTTCTTGTGAACTAGCTGGTTTCAGCAGCACTATAAGATAAACTGAAAGGCATAAATTAATGTTAATTTGAAACACAAAGGACTTCATTTGTTCAAGCAGCCATTGAGTAACCATTGTTGTTAACTGCAAAGAATGATGGCATTTTATGGAGATGGATGCAAATATTCCCCACACAGACTTCTATCCCTATAGGCAACCTAGGCAAATATAGACAAGTTTTTTTTCCTGTTGTCTTTGGGGTTTGGGTTGTGTGTTCTCCAAAGGGGAGTAGGGGTTATTTGTTGTTGGTTTTTACATCCTGGACCATTTGAGGATCAGGGAAAACATAACTAATATATGCTTAAAATGTACCTTCAAAACTGTGACAAAATTCAAACTATGTGTATTTGCTATTGAGAGAATGACAGAAACCAATGAAATTTTCAGTTGTTTTCAATTATACCTCCAATGACACTTGGCTGCCTACTGGTGAAGCTACTTTCAAGCACTTGACATGGAATCAAAGCAGCCTGCTAAGATGCTGCCTCTCTGTACAGAGCTTTTCAGATCCTCTATTCTGGATCTGTTTTCCAGTGATTAACTGCCTGTGGCAGACTTGTGCCTGTATCAGGCAAAGTAACCTATGTATTTAAATGGCTGAATTCCATTCTCTTCCTATTCTAAGGATGCATATTTACTTTTCAAGATACATACCAACAGACATAATTCTGCTGGTTGAAATTCACCAGTGATGGCTCCATGATTTGCTATGAAAAAGTGACTTGTTTTGGTTGAAGGCTGGTCCAATATTTGCTACTTACTTACTTTCAGATTTATTTCATCACATAGCACAAAGAAACTAAGCTCTTGTGGAACTGCTGTGCAAAACAGAATCTGAATTATAGACTTGGAGACCTGAGAAGACCCAGGAGGACTATGTGAGCTAAATAAATATAGACAGACCTTTCTGTCCTGTCTCCTTGTTATTAGTGTTGTTGCAGTAAGCAGCACTCAGTGCTACATGGTATCTCTTGTGACCTGCTAATGAGGATTGTCACCATTTCTAATATATCCCCTTCAGCTCCCCTGAAAACCACTTTTAGATAACAATTCAAGAAAATCCACTTAATTCTAGTAAAAGAGCTTAATTAATAGAGTATCCTCTTGAATATGCTGTCCACACAAATACTTTGTTGTAAACGCAGCTAAAATGGCAGATGTGTTATTCCTCTTTGTTTTGACCAGCACTCCTAGGACAGTCCCTCTCCCTTTTGGGTGGTCAGAGAGATTTTCTGTCGCAAATAGAAGCAAGTCAAATGTATCATATAAAATGAAGAAAAT
The DNA here is from genome assembly GCA_013399875.1 of Gymnorhina tibicen. Taxonomy (NCBI): domain Eukaryota; kingdom Metazoa; phylum Chordata; class Aves; order Passeriformes; family Artamidae; genus Gymnorhina; species Gymnorhina tibicen. The sequence continues at coordinate 77,677 of VXAZ01001839.1, read as the reverse complement.
TAATTTCTCTACTGGGTGGCATGGGGTCCAAGTGAGAAGCAGGATCAGTTTTGCACCTTGCAAACACCCAATCCAATTGGGAAATGCAGATAAAGAAAGGGGGCTACTAAATTAGTTATCTGAAATCTCCTCTACAAGGATTAGGCTTCTAAATGTATTCAACCTTCAAACTTCTACTGAAGTGGCACAGTTAATGTTAGGCCATGTCCATACAAATGGGTCATGAGCAGATGTCTCCTTCAGTGACAAGTTTTCCTTCAGTCAGCCAACACCTTGTCTTTCTGAAGGGATTAGACCAGAAGACAAAATATAATCAGAATTCTAATAGTCTTTTTTTCCCATATCACTTGACAGTAAATGGCTTGAATCTGATCCAAGCCTGTAGTCACCTCTGGAACACTCTATTGTCATCCTGGCTTAGCAATATATACTCCGTTAACTAAATTAGTGGTCTTCAGGCTTGTGCATTTGAGCTAGAATGTAAATACATGTGTAAATATGGGAAAGCAGTTCCTGAAATGTGGCTGCCTGAGGTTTCCTAATCAAATAAGAGATAACTAGTAAAACCAGTTTCAAACCCTCACTCTCTCTCATAGCCTAGAAAACCAGTTAAGGTGGCTCCTTTAGGAAAATACCACACCCCCATTGAAAACCTCTGGGCGAGAAGAATGGAAGTTTAACCATTCACCTCTTGCCTCTCCCAACTCAGCTGCAGGAGTAGTCCGTAGGCAGTCTGTAGACATGTGCTATCTTCTTGTTTTTCTGATCTATAGCCCAAGAGGAGTGGCTTAGATCTAGGTGGCACCTGACAAATGATTTAAGACATCTTCTTCTGCCTAGTATTTAGCTTTCTAACAGAAACACTCATGTTTCTGTGAGCCGTTGTGGTTCTGGAGTCTAGCATAAAATTGCAAGTACTTGCAAGTTCTGCTGGGAAATTATGATTACATTGTATTTACCTTCTGCTTTCTTTAGTCAGATCCCTTGGCAGATACTAACAGAACAACCTACCAATCCTTAAAATAGAGCTGCAGGATGAGTTGCATTTCATAATACACACAGCTAGGAAAACAGAGGTAGGGAGGCTAAGTGATTTATTTAAACAGCAAACAGAGCAAGACTAACTTGCAAATGCTTCCCAAATCAAACATGCTTCTCACTCCTTTAAACCCGTAACTTCCAAACTGCATTCAGTAAAGCACATTTTCTTCACAAGTGATCAGAGGCATCATATAAAAGAAAAAAATGCTTTCCTAGTGTTATACAAATCACTACTGTTTTGACTTCCCATTTGTATTCCCTTTCCATTGTTTTGCATTAAAATGCTGATTTGTCCTTGAAATTGCTGGTGGTCCATGGAAAGTTTATAACCTGCATCTCTGGTTACATCCCTGTCTGAGCTTTGAATCTGCATCCCTCTCTGAGCTTTGAATCCTGAACTCTACTGGGAACCATTGGAGTTCATCAGTTAGCAAAGTGATTCATTGGTAATGATCTTGCTATTGATTGTGGTGAGCATCTGACCCACTACTAGTATGGGTCCATCTGAGAGCTGGGGACCTCTGTTTGGGTCTTACATTTCAGCTGTCTGTAGCATCTGCTCTAAAAAGTCTGGTTTGTGTGCTATAACTAGATAATAAGAATTACATAAATATACTTTTCTTTCATCACTTCTTAATTTAAATAAGAGAGGGGACATTATCCTAAAGCACAGTGCAGCTTTATTTAGTACATTCCTGAACTCTTACTCCTGAGTTTACCCAAAAAACAGGTTAGCTCTATTCAAATGATCCATTGTAGGGCTTCCCTTCCCTTCCCTTCCCTTCCCTTCCCTTCCCTTCCCTTCCCATTGGCATGCTATGTAGTGTGTATGTATTGCATGTTATGCCAGAAGCACAGAATTATCTTTAAGGTGCTGCTAATGAGAAGTTCATCACCACTGCACCAGTGCATGTTAGGGACTGCGGAGTGAAGAGGGGATTAATCAGTACTGCTTTGGTCCAAGTTGTTTAAAGCATTTTAGTGCTGGTGACCTAAAAATTTCTATGTGCTTAGGTTGAAAAGCAGGGCAGTAGTTGGCTTTCCAGAAAAGTAGGATTGCAGTTTGCAAAAGATAATCAAGTGACCAAATGCCTTTTCTTTCTCCCTGTCCTTTCTATCCCCAGAGCTTGAATATGGGATAGGTAATAGACTTTTCATGAAGCCCCACTGCTGTTATATACTTAGACCAAATAGGTCCAGGTCAAGAACTGCTAAGTACACTGAGCAGACAGCAACCTCCTTTCAGCCTTTCAAGTATATCTCTGACACTAACCACTTTTTGCTGCCTCTTAAGAGGATCTTTACCTAAGTTTCTTACCTATTATCAAAGGTGGGATGTGTATTGCAGGTGTATCTTTTCTCCTGGGCTTTTTCTGCTCCAATTCAGTGGTTTGAGAGACTGGACTCACTCTCTCTCTCTGTGACTTCTCTGTTACACCGTACCTTTTCAGCAGATTATCAGATGAGTCTGAAAGTATGCCTGCAAGCAAGAAATAAAGAAAATGCTACTTTAGCCTGTTTACATTGAAGGAACTTTCACCTGTGTAACTCTCTCAAAGACTACTCTGAAGTACGGTGGCAACTGTACGACTGCACAATCTGCTGCATGATGTACCTACCCTACATTTCTTTCAAATTAATTATATCCCATAGGCTCTAGAAAATTATGCTATCAGGCCAGCTGGCTTCTGATTGTACGCAATGCACTGAACTGCAGTCCATCAGAAATTGTGGGACAGACGAGTGTAATTTCCTATTCCAGAACCTTAGACATCTTACCACAGTTGCTTAATCACACAGATGCTCAAGAGATGCTATGTGACCACATAGAAGCAGCTATTTTAACTAGTGAAACAGTGGTTTTTTTATGATATGACAATTGCAGGAAGAAAATGCAGCTTTCCAGCCTCTGAGCTGCTCTTCTTAAGAGAGAATTGCTGATAGAAGATACATGTGAAAACTGAACAGAGTCATATTCAATGTCTGGATTACAAATACTGGAAAATCCCAGTTGCTTGTTTTTGACTTGGTAATTTGTTGTAGATATACAGAGAAGCATACAAGTAGTTACTGGCTAACTCCTTCGTGTATGTGCAGCATGGGAAGAAAAACTCAATAATGTAAGAGCACAGCTCTCTCCCTGGAGAGTATAAAAAGGAGCGCTTGTTAGCTGAGAGTGACAAACATTTATTCCCACTGCTGTTCTTGGATCACTAGGTTTCAGTGGCAGTCTCCTGCTTATTCTTCCCTTCTCCAGGTTGGTGGCATTTGGCTCTCGAACATCTATATTTGTGCCACAGCAGGCAGCAACCTACAAGGAGCCCCTTTGTTGCTGTGATGGTTTCTGGCTTCCTGAAACACCTACCCTTTGCCAGAGTCCCCATAAACACATGAGCCCTGTGATTTCCAGGAGGAGCATCCTGCAGGTGACTTGCGTGCTTCACTGGTCTACTCCCAGTCTCATCCCCATTCAGCCTCCTGCTGTGCACTGGATGTAAGTTTCACGAGAAAGTGCAGGGGCTGATCCTTTTGGAATTTGGACCATATCCAATTGGGACATCTAGCATGGCTCAGCAGCTGCCAATAAATACACATAATTCCACACATAAATGTAACATCATAAAGCAGCAAGACTATGAGCTCCACAGGAGCATGTTTTTCAGAGCATAAACCTACCAACCTTGGTATTCCCAGAAGTGAGAGCAAACCCTTCAGCTAACACACAATGTCTTTGAGAAAGTTAGACTCTCTGTTCACCTGCCTTCCCAGGTGCACATGCATGGAGTTGTGTTCCTGTCTGCATCCAAGGGGACATAACCAAATGAATGTTCTATGGACTTTCACCCAGCTTCAGTCCGCAGAGATGAATTGGGATTTCAAAGTCAAGAGATTTGCTGCTCACCTGTTAGAGGTGGTGGAGTGTGCAAAGCTGGTGTATCTTTTCTCTTTGGCTTTTTTTGCTCCTGTTCAGTCTTCTGGGAAGCTGTGAGGGTTTTACCTTTTCTTGAGTTTTTTTTGAGGTCACAGCTCTTAATCAGCTGCTCTGAAAGATCTTCTGAAGGGAAAAAATATGATAGAAATTGAAACTTAGGGGAAGTAATAAACCAGATGGTGAAAAGAAACACTTAGATAATAGTGCTTTAATCCAGGTAAATTAAAATGCCCAGGAAGAAAAATCTCTTAAATACTTAGAAAGCAAACCAAAGAGGCCTCTGTGCCGTACTACATGGGAGTCAAGTGACTTAGGTGGTCCTTCTGTGTTGTTGACAGTAGACATAAAACTGAGAGAGAGAGTTGTGGGCAGCTTGTGTGTTTACATGTCAGAGGGAAGGCTGCATCATTGTGTGCAGAGGTTCTATGGCCACCCCTGTTTCATCCAGCGGTAACTGTGTGGATTGTGTCTTCAAGAGTTACAAGGGCAGTTATGTGAAGGAAAGTTTTACATATATAGGGTCAGTCTGAGGTACTGCTAAAATGAGCCAGTCAGTATATTGTTCCCTTCAAGAGTTAGCTTTATTTCCAGAGATACTGAGCAATCGGTATTTGCTTTTTATTTACATAACATTAAACTGGATTTTTAGTTTTCCTTTAAAACAATCCTTTACTCAGATGACTCAGAGGGTCAAGATGACTTTTTCTGCAAGGGTCTGTGTTTCCAGGTGCTTATGCAAGCTGAAAATACTGAAGATAGCTTGTTGCAGTAGTACATCCCCCTCTCTCAACTCCTCTTCAGGCCTGCTTTACAATCTCAGCAGCTTCTGACAAGCCTTAGTTGAATCAGCTGAGTGGTGAAGTGCCCCTTACCTGTGCCAGCTGGGTGGTGATGCATCCATGACCATACTGGGTGCTCTTGTATGGTAAAGGTAGGAACTATTCTGACCATACCAGGAACATCAGCAGTCTGACCAAGGTGCGGAGCAAAGGATAAGCAGTCATTCTTACTAGCCTTGGTAAGTCATTTACCTCAGCTGTAGCCCAACTGAAATGGTACCACTGTTATGAGACCTTTTGAAAAAATGAATCATAGCCTGAGTGTAATAGTACTATTGTTACTGGACTTCTTGGGAAAAATCATCTTGTGATGCTACGAACAGCTGCTGTAAGTAAGGCTGTTTGAGCTCTCCTGGAACACATTGGGCCTCTGAGTGGGATGCCTCTTGGAGCTTGCGAACTCTCAAGTTTGCAATACTTGAAAGACAGTCGCTGACAACGAGATCTAGGCAGATACCACCACCACACATACATACTCCTTGAGGTGCAGCCCACGCCTGTTGAGAAACACCTAAGGGATTTGATATGAGTATTACACTGAGCCTGAGAGGGATTTTTGATAGGTACCTTTACACTAGTAGATATAGATGTATACATTTTTTTTCATGAGTTCACGCAAGTGAACAGATTATGGTATGAATGTTGTTATTTTAGTATATCATTAACCAGCTGCTATAATTGTAGCAAATCCTGAGTTACTTTAAAAAATATTAAATTAGTCAATGATTAAGTGCTTTTGCACCCTTTTCTTATATCCATATCCTCTGCACCCTTACCCTCTTGCATCCCCAGTCTCCATGTAAATCATTCCAAATTGCTTCTAATCCAATTTACTTATGTATGCTTCATCTACATAGTAAGTAATAGAATGAACCTTGCCACTTAAATCTCTTAAAGCTGCATTCTCATATATTCGTATTAAACCCTGCTTTTTGCCAGTAACCTTGATGATGATTCTTTAAGTATTTTAACCACTCATTTGTGAACCTCTCATTAGTATCATCACAGAAACCAATGGTTTGAATTTTTAAAAGCTGCTTGTTTGCCTTCAGCTGGGCTCCCCATACCCTTACCCAACTCCTGACTGCAGACTTGGATGCAAGCATAACTTTGTTCCAGACTCTTTCACACTATTTAAGGCAGCTGTTATGTCTCTGAGCCTGCAGGTAGATGTGGGAAGGATGGCCTCCAGGTTAAGGCCCTGGAGATGTGGGTTCTTTTTCTGGCCTCCATAGCTTTCTTCATAGTCCTAATGACCTCATTCACCCTTCCACTGCTTCAGTTTCCCAACAGTAGAATGAAACTCATTCTATATGTATTTAAATAAGCAATTTTATGGACCAACTATGTCTGGTATACCAGCAGTTGTAAAAATGGTGTCTGTGGCTAGAAATGCCATGTGGCAGAGAAAGAACTAGGATACCTTCCTTGCAGTACAAATAAACAAAATTTATAAAACCTGTGGTGAGACACATTTTTTTACAAGGAAGTGAAACTGCATTTGTGTTTCATTATTGTCATCACAAAGGTAACAACGAGCAAACAGATTTTTGTTTCTGGGTTGCTAAATCTTCAGGATAATTTTGCAAGATAAAAATGAAATCATAGCACTTGAAGCAGAGGCAAAGACCATTAATATGCAAAAAGCATATCTATCAAGCACGAAGTCTGGTATTCAGGAGTGTGACAGAGCAAAGTCAGCCCTGTAAAGTGTAAAAGTTGTATGAAGTAGCTTCAAGAAAGGAAACTGATGATGAAGGAGAAAACATTTTTAGAAAGCTGTCCAAATGATGGCAAATGGCATGCTTGAAATCTTTTACTAAAATTGTGTATGGAATATATGTTCAGGGAAAGCTCAGCTATATCCTAGCTTTCAATTTACTGTGTTAAATAAGAAATAAGAAACTGCTCTATTTTTCTGCCAGGGAAAAGATCAATGACTTTTTCCTTTCTCCTCTTTAATTAACTTCACTCTAGAGCTTCAGCTGATATTTATATGCTGGAAAAATGCTCTTTGTCTTTCCATCTGGCACTAAAAGTGTCAGCAGAAGGTATAATCTGTTTTCATGGAGGCTTAGTATCGCTGGAGGGGGAAAATGGACACTGGACAGGACTTTATGATGTGAAGGCAACACCCCTCATTAGTGCAATGACATCATCAAATAACACTTACCTAAATGGTTACACTGTGAATCTTGCTTGTCCAGTCTGTCGTCTGGGATATCAAGTGGCTGAACACATTCTGTTGACATCATTGAAACAGGCTTTTCTCCTCCTTTGAAGATACTACACCACATTAAACAAAAGAAAGTCAGCAGCACAACATAAAGCAGATATACTGGTGTTACCTAACAGCTGATGAGGAGTTCTTGTCTTCCAGCAGTCTGCTGACCTGATTTTTTATTCACACATGCTATGATGCATTTATTCACTGCCTTGCTTACTCACACAGTAACCTGTTTTTCCACCTACCTTGCTGTAAACAACCCACATTAACATGGATTTGTGCTACAGAAAAATATTGACTTTGAGCACACAGAATGTGCTATCTCATACACAAAGTAAATGCTAGGGAAGAGGATGTTTTGTTCTGGTTTTCTTCTCCGTTTTTTCTCAACTGTAAACTAAGGATCATATTTGTTGTTTATTATATGAACCAACTTTAATTATGAATTCTGTTGATTTAGTCTTATAAATCCAGTTCCGCTAAAGAGACCTCGCATACCCCAGAAGAACCAGGTGTAAAGTGCTGCCTCAGAAAGATGGCCAGTGCCCACAGATCCCAAAGCCATCATGAAGTAAACTTACTCATCACTTTGGTAAGAGCGTGGGAACCCATTTCACGCAGCTGTTTAAGTGTCCATGCTCTGTAAGTCTCACTGGATTGCTGTTCGGGCTATTTTGTCACCCTTTACTTACAGCTGCAAGTGGGTGTTGAAGCCCATTCTCATCCACCCTCCTACCTGAGCTTCCCTAGCACCTTGCAAGCTGAGATTTGATCCTGGGGCTGCCACAGATGCCACCACAGAAAGAAGAAAATTAGACAATTTTTTAATTGCTGATCATTTCTATGGTTGTGCAGCAGAAACTCATCAGAATGACAAAAGCAGTGTTAAAGGGAAACAACCTTCAACCTGAAGGTGCAGTCCAAGTGCTCTCAGTATCTGCCTTCAACCAGAAACAGCTGTGGTAGTTTCTTGTTCACAATCTCTGTTCTCCATTTTCAGGGAGTAAGAGCAGACTGTGACTTCCTTGTAAGGAGGAGAAAGGCAATGAGGAAAAGAAAAAAACTGGAGACATTATGACTAGTAAATGAAAGACAAAAGTGATTGGGGAAAAAATAGAGGAAGGGGAGGGAGAGAAAAAAAGGCAAATAAAAGAGAAAGGTAAAAATAAAAGGCAGCTGGAGAATAACAGTGAAAAGGAGGATGGGCAAATAGGAGACTAAACTGTGGGAGTTTGGTTTTATCTTGCTGGAGGAAAAGAAATTACCTTATTATTTCTCTGTAAATTGCAATGGTTGTTTGCTGACAAGAAACAGAACAGTAGGGGAGTTAGTCTCATTTCCATGACTAAACTTGCATCTGTGTAGAGAACAATTAACCCTTGAGCAAAATCCAGTCACAGAAATATTTGCACAAGAAAGTAGGAAAGGTTGCACTGATATAGTTCTTCAGATGATGGAAATGTGTATTAAATGCCAGTGACTTAAAAATAAAGGAGTAACACTGCCTGACAGCATCAAATTTGACTTTACTCATCAACGTCAAAAGTTGATGTTGATTGATACTGTACATATGGAATTAATTCCCTGAAAATAAATTTTCACTATTTAAAATTTACAGAAATTTGTAATATTCTAAAAGTTATTAAAACCTTACAGAATCAGGCCTAGATAAGGGATTTGACCTCCAGATGTTCACTGTAGAACTGTCCCAGTCCAGCCTCACATCTGTGCTAAAGTGTTATACTGCCTGAAGGCTCATTTGCCTTCACTAAAAGAAAAATCCTCCACTTGGGAAGACCCTACATAAAGAAATCTTTGAAGGCATCTTAACATGGTATGGTTGCTCTGTTTATTCACTGTATAAATAAACTATAGCTATGGTTTACAATTAAGCAGACATACTTTTATTTATGTTTTATTATGTTTTATTTATGTTTTTAAAACTTATTATCTGGCCATATGAAGGCTTGCACTACATTTTGTGATTTGAGGGAGTTTTATTCTTCAATGCCATTTGATTTTATTGGATTTGATTAGGGCATGCTGGCTAAATATTATGACTGTAGGTAAAATGTTCTTTTCTGAAGAATACTATGTTTACAAGGTTTTCAGTAAAACCAGGGATATCATTCCAGACACTGTGGACATTTTTGTTTTTAACAGGTCTTGAGGCAAAAAAGGCTGAGGATAGATAGCAGAATTTAAATGTAAAATTGGTAGTAATTTACATTTACTGGAAATGGCTTATAAAATATAGTTAAATTTGGTTAGATTTCAGTAAGTTGTTTCATTGAATTATTTCACCTAATAAAGATTAAGCTTTGTAAAGATACTTAATATAGGATTTGTATATGCAGATTATTGAGAGAATTGCTTCATTATTTTCTCATAATATGGTAGTTTGAAAAATACTATTTCAAAATACATCTTTTAGATACGTATTCATATTTTCATGTCACACATGCCAAGCCCTTGGCATCTTCAGTGCTTTAAAATTCTGTTTTACAGGCTAACTTCTGACACTCCCCTTCCTTTTCCTTTTTTTGTAAGTCTACCCTGAAGTCAGCATTGCCTTGCTTACAGAAGTGTTTCTGCAATGCACTTTGCAACAGTCTGTATGACAAAAGAATAAAAAGATAAAAATTACCGAAATATATAATGGATTTTGGTATCTTGGGTGTATATAGATTGTGAATGACACGTGAACCTGTGAGTGCTGGTACATCCTGTTACCATGGATTATACACAGAGCTCTCCATCAAAAGAAAGTTGCTGTATGTGAGCATTGTAATGATGCTTTCCCAAACCACTAAAATCAATTCCTGCCACTAAGGAAACAGATTCCCCAGTAATGTTTTACGTGGGAAGGTAGCCTGCTATGGGGACTGTATGAAGTCAGTAATATGGCTTTACAAATTAAAGCATGTTTTCAGATTTTCATGCATTAAGTGCAACACTTTTCCTAGCAGCCTTCACATTAGCACAGTTTGCACTCTCTGCTTGCCATCACTCACCTTGGTAGCAAATGCTTGCTATTCATGTGATGAAGTAAGGTATTTTTTTCTTGCACTCTGTTATGTCTCCTGACATAATGATCCACATTCATCCTTTGTGCATCTGAAATGGTTACATTGGAGGTCTAATTCACACTCAGTAGAAGATACATCCTGAGATGCTATAGATTTTCCTATATAATTTAGGAATTAGTTGTCATTTGGCCAGAGATTTTGGTACAGTGAAGCTAGGCTGTACCGCCCTCTGCAGAGATCTGTACCTAAATGAGTCACCTCAAATCTATTATTTCTAGGAAAAGAGAGAGCTGATAGAGACACATGGAATGCTTTCCTGAAAGTTGAGGCAAGTTCTAGCTTTGTCTACATAGTTTTGCTTTGCTCCTTGTTAAAACTTTTGGCATTAGATTGGATTGGCTCTACTTACAGACAGAGGAGGGCAATGAATGATAAGGCAGACTGAAAAGTGCAGGTATTACTAAAAGCTACTTCAGCCTCATGTGAATAAGGTCTCATGCTGAATCACTGTCATATAACAGCATGACTCCTTTGGGCATATACACTTGTAAGACATGGTGATTCAGATGAAAAATATCTGAACTTTTCACTTTCTAGCTATCAGCTTTGGATTTTCATATAGCTTAAAGCACATACTAATTTTTTTTCCAAAATTCTCAGTTGCTGTACCCGCTTGATTAAAGTGCCCAAATAAAGCTATCCTGTCACTCACTAACACAGTCATAAAACACACAAATACTTGCAAATAAAAGGATTACTTTCTTTGCTTAAGTTTTTGGTTTCCATAACAAAGTTCACCAATGCAGCCAGTTCCAGGCTTCAGTTAGGTAAAAATATTTTGCTTGAGACAGATAAAGAAACCTGTTTTAGTTTACTATTTTAATGCACAACTGGTTTTAATGTAGATGTTTGTTGCAAGTGATCAGCCTAGAGTTTAGGGAATACTCAGTACAGCTACTCTCATATAAGATGATGTAAATCTTTCAAGGCCATCTGATAATGTGACATTTAAACCAACTTAAAATGAAATCTCATGAGAAAAACTTACCTTGTAAGATAGAAAACTAAAACTTTGAGAACAAAACAGAAGGGCTGGACTTATTTTTCATTTGACCTTGAACTAGGCATGGAAATGGCTTGTGGGGAAAGTCTCCATTCCTTGTGTTCTCTTAGGATTTGAAGGGTTGCAGGGGCTATTCAACTACATGGAATTAGGTACCTATGGATAGTTGTATGTAGTCTGAAGGGGCAATGCAGTTCTCAAACGAGTCACCCATAGGTGATCATTCTTACCAATAAGATGGAGAAATGAAGTTCTGATACTCAATTCTTATAGAAGTTTACAGGGGTTATGTGGGCATCAATGTCAATACTCCTCACCATTGTACATTAAGACTCGTGATTTCTTTGTATTATTGAATACTTAGAATTTCTGATCTGGCCCTTTATAAGGTATCCACAACCTGTTCTTCTGGAGACTTCAGTAGACCATGTGGTGCATGTGGTATTTTATGTAGATTTTTTTTCTTGTTCAGACAGTGTTTTGTTTCCACAATTGACAAAATCCTGAAGAAAAACGTGCTAATTTCCAGGGTATGCATAATTAGTAAAAAAACCCAACTGGCATGTTGACAAGGATGCAACATAAATAAAAGTACTTTTGAGAGCATCCTTGTTGGGTGACAGCAGTCAATCTGAATTTAATAAGTTCATTTGGATAGTTTGGAGCCTGTTTGGCCCTATCTACTTACCTTCTGAAGCCAGAGCAATTCCTAAGAACATAGAGAGAAGCAGAGGCAGAAACAGAGGCAACTAGGGTCCTGGGGTGGTACAGCATGCACACTTGTTTGTCAGCATTCTCACAGGCAGAGCCTGGCCTTGCTGCTGCTGGTCTACTCAATAGTTGGAAATGGAAGTACATAGGAGTATCTTACAGGCTGCTGCCAAATGCAGACACAAGGCAGAGGCTGGACTTCATTGGTTACGGTCCAGCCTGGACAAAAAGCAGCATTTTGCTGCCCTGCCCAAAGAGCTGCTCTGGCATGAGGGTTTGCTCTTTAAGACTGGTGCCTTTTCTCCCACCAAGCATGCACTTACAGTTTCCTGGTGGGGTTTGATTATTAAATTATTTTAAATTGGTTTGCCCCTTTCTGTCTGGTTGCAATGAGCACATGAGCAAGTAGGGACAGGCAGGCTTCCAGCATCCTGACCCGCTCCTTCTTCCCTGCATCCCTAAACCTATGTGGGAGGCAAAGAGAGAGACCTGTCATTCCTTCTGTAGCATGCCCTCTACTACTGTAGTGTGAGTAGGCCTCTTATTTGCTTGAAGTAATTTACAAATGCATAAAGAAGGAATAAGATATTGGATGAAGCCATCTTGCACATACCTGCCCTACACAGAAATCATGTGAAACAGGTCAGGAGTCAAGGGGAATGGTACAACATCTGGCTGTATTTGGCTTCTTCCATCTGCACTCAGCAGGTGGCCTTGGTACCTTTATCAGAAAATATGCACCTTCACCCATACCCCATCCTATCTCAGCCCCATTACAACTGCTTCCTGGCAAATCATGTGAATAAAGCAAGATTACAGTGGTCAGAGCAGAAAATAGATGTCCTACAAGTAGAAATTCTCAGTGTTTCTGCTCTGCACCCCAAACCTTTAATTACAAGTTTTACTGTATGTTTAATACTACTCTGTTGGAGTGATGCCTTCCAGGGTACAGAAGACATCTTCATGCTAATGCACAGAGTTTCTTCTTCAGTTATTTAGGCACTAGGCTGCTCTCCACAGGCATATTGGTGTATCACTCTGATTTTTACTTTTAAAAAGCATATTTAAATCTTCTTAGCAAATACTTAGATATTTGAAAGCCTGATCTAAGTGCCTCCCTCTACCCAGAACTTTTGCTACTAATAATAACATGGATGCAGAAGTACCACAGAATTGTCTGGAAGCAGTTTCTTCTTACAGACAGTGTGCTTCTGGATGCTATTTCAAAAACTCTGGCTAGTTTGTGGACTGATTCCCACTACTAGCTATAAACTTGTAAAACAAATAAAAATATTTATTTGTTTGATTGAAAAAATGTGAGATACATTTGCACAGGTCCTGTTCACAAAGTTTTTGTCTTTGGAGATAATAAAAAATACGAAGTCTTCCATAATTTTTTCCTCAAGGTACGAATTAACCCCTTGCACATGCCAGACTTAGTAGTGAGATAAGAAGTCCTTATACCAGTTCCCACTTTGCTGACTTGCACTTTCTGGTTGTGAACTGTTCCAGCAGTTGAATTTAGTGCTTTAGTTTTCTCTAAAACACGCTCCTACCCATTGCCCTATCCACAAATTCAGGACTCAGTTCAGTCATACCCCAACTTTCCCCATATGGGACCATCCCCAGCCCATTCCCTATGCATTGGGGACTGTGTGCTTTCCTGCTCATCTCCAGAGGTGATAAGGCAACTTGCTGGTGGTGGCTGCTAAAAAAACCCCAAACCAACCAAGCAAACAAATCCACACACCCCCTCAAAAAAAAAAAAACCACACCCCCCCAAAAAAAAAAAAAAAAAAAAAAAAAAAGAAAAGTAAATCAAGAAGCCAACCAGCTGGGAGGAAAAACATATGGCTGAAGTACTTACTGAGTGGTGTGAGGTAGTGGGGAAGGTGCAGTTTGTCGTCGGGGCTCACTGGAGAATCTTTCTGGACTGGGGCTGCAGCTGATGCTCTTGCCTGTCTTATGTAGGGATAAGTGGGAGCTGTCACTATGGCAACGCTGCACTCAGGCGTCTTCCTGGAGGCTAGGGAACAGTACCATCACTCCCTGACCCACCAGCAAATTCTAATCCTGTTTCCTTCCTCTTCCACAAGTTGCAGAGGCTGAAGGAGAGGCAACAAGATGCAAGAGAGACCAGCAGTGCCTCAAGGCTGAGGCTTCATTCCTGCCAGATGACCAAGAGCCACAGATGCTGATGCTCTCAAAGAAGCAAGGGAGGATGTGAAAGCTTTGGCAGAGAGAGCCAAATGGTGAGCTGCAGCTGCTGTGTCTAGAGCTGCAAAGAAAATCACAAGGGGAGGGAGTTAGGCTGATGTCATCAGGGACCCGGGGGAGAGCTGAGAATAAAAGTGGAGCAAGAAGGCAGGGCACACATCCAGGAGCAGCACCATAAGCATAGAAACTGATGGACACTGTCTCCAGCACTGAGCTTCAGTGATGACTGCAATTTTTTGTGTATATATCTAGCCACAACTGGTTATACAAGCATGTAGGTGTTTATGGGGCCAGGCAGGGAGTCCTCCATGGCTGCCAGTTGTTTGCCGGCAGAGACCAGTCTCTCTTGTTTTAGCCCATGCCTTTGGATGGAACTGTTAATTTCAGCTGAGGGAAAGAAATAACATGCCTGACATTGGAAAAGCTCTGGAGGAAATACTCCACTCAGTGGTGGGACTGTGAATTGCCCCTCTCTTGGTATTCATTTGAATGCCTCTGTCTATAAAAACTCTGAGGGCTCACAGTTGCAGTTATCTTCTCTTCTTTTCCCCCACTCAGTGACTGCAATTCAAAAGCACCAGTGTGCACAGCATCTTTCCTTTCATAAACAGTATATTGGACAGAAGCCCAAAGGGGCAAAGTGCTAATTGCCAGCCCTGCAAACTGTGCTACACCCTGGGATCTTTTATGTATCATATGTGGTTCTACAAAATGCCAAGCATATCAAATGCTCTAAAGGCACCACCTGAAAAGACTGTGAGCTTTCTTCATTGATGTCTGGGAGACACAAGTACATTCATTACTTTGCAAAGTGTAAGTCACCTGTGCTTATGTGTCTTAGTGGCCCACCTTCAAAATCAAGTTCATAAATGCTTAAACTATTCCTGAAAAAATGGAGCAGAGGCTCCTAGGAATTTTTGTGAAGATTAATATTTCTAAATTTTAAAAAACCCCAAAAAACCCCAAACCCCCCAAACCTCCAAACTCCTCAAACCACACAAACCCCAGCCTTGCTTTTTATGAGTTGCCCACCTCCATCATTGTCCAGACCTCTCTGTTGCAGTGAATTTTAAATTAAAAACCTTCTAATTTTCACTGAAATGTCTTTTACTTAGAAACACAATTATTTCATATTTTTCTATGAAGTCAGAAAATCAGAATGAGGTGAATGAAGCAAAGTGGTCAAATCAGAAATATATTTTGAAACTCAGCTGAAGATTGCCTTTTTATTGTCCTGATTGAAAAAGCCAGTCAATCATTTATACCACTAAAGTATTCCCTGAGGACAAGAAAATAATTTCCTGTTCTAGCCACCAGATCCCAAGGTTGCTTTGGGAATATTAAAAGATAGTTTTACTCAAAAGGAAAGCAGCCTATCAGCTATCTCAGCAAGATTACACATCTAACCCTGGTCACCTTTTAGATTTGTTAGCTATCATGATGCCACGAAGCATTTAACTGCAGCAGCAGATTTATCCCAGTCTCTACAGGATGTCTGTCACATTATCAGTGTGACGGAGGATTTACTGTCTGATGTGGTCTTTAAAATGTTTACAGTTGTCGTCCTGTTTGTAAGAGGGTTGGGACTCCTGCCAGCTTTCTAATCATTTCTGTTCAGTTATTTCACAAACACAACCTGCAAAATAGTCCTCTTCATGTGTACAACAGTACTCCCATCCTGGGAAAAGTAGTTCTTGGAGAACAACTCATGTAAGACTAAAGATAAGAGCATGTCTGAAAGTTTCCAGGCTAGTGCTTTAGAAGACAAGTGATGCAGCTTTGACAGATAGGAAAGTAGGAGAAGATCTTACAAAAAATTCAGGTAAATACAACACATACAGATATATATACACACACACATGCACATATGTACATATATGCATGCATGTATATATATATAACTATTACCTTACTGTGCACTATACCTTACTGTGACTTACCTTATTGGTCACAGGTGTGGAACAGAGCAGATGATGCTGCCTGCAGAGGTTAGAATGAGTCCGCTGGAAAGAAGAGAACCAAGAACACTAGAGATCACCAGGTAAGTCATATCACAGTACCTTCCCATACAAAATCCTGTCTCTAAAGAGGTAAAGGTGAGCATGATTATCAGTACCGGGAAGGCCTGTTACCTTAAAGATGACATAGTTGTCACCTCTGTATTTTCCATATCTACTGCAGATGGCTATGAAAATCTTATAAAATTAGTATACTAGTAACCTTGTGTACAATCCAAGACACATGTACCACTGTGGTTCTGTGGGGGTTTTTTACATTAAGTTTATGTTAAGGATTTGTCAGATTTTACTTTCAACCCTGGCACTACTTTCAGATTAAATAAGAGGTGCTGATAAGGTGAAAGTGAAGTGTTATTTTATTTTAACAGATCTTAGGTATCCAAAAACTCTTAATGATTCAGCCTCAAGTCACTTCTCTATGCAGTAGCATGTGGTTACATCCCATATAATACTCACTCCAGGTAAGAAAACTCAGGGCTCACACTCTCCTGATGTGCTTAAGCCCACCTTCAGCCTGTGCTCTTATTGTGCATGAAAGCGTACTGTGCCGTAAATAAAGTTTGTTTCAGGTTTATGCTAACTCCTAAGCTGCTGCACACGTTCGTGCCCAAAGTCAATTTATATGTGGAAAATTAGGGAATTGTACCTTGTAAGGACCAATTTATTAATTTAATCCCTTTATAAATGTTGTCATAGGTATAAAAGAGACTACAGTTGATTAAATAATTTACTTTGCAGCCACAACAGTTTGATCAATAGGTCAATGGGCTGTGCTGGATTTTTATTCAAACCGATTGCCTGATTGTACAGTCAACACTTGTCTTTGGTAGTTTCCCTTTAAGTTGTGGAGGTTAAAAGTGCAGAAGACGAAAACCTGCACTCAATGCACCTCACTTTTCAGACTTACTATTATAAACATTTACATCTCCCCCTATATGAAATTGTATATGCATATAGGGACATAAGTTGCATTTATCACAACACAAACATAAAGATATGTCATATTTTTGAAACAGAAGGCTTGATGAAAATCATTGCCACATCCTGAAAAACAGCATGTTTGTCCCAAGTCCAAGAGGGAAATCATTTGTGTTTATTGTACTGCTGAGTAAAGCCTTTAAGGCTGGAACACTCCAAGGCTCAGGAGAGTCTGGGATTTGTATCTACCCTCATAGATGACTGTCATGCAAATGTCTTTCCTACTGCCTCTACAAAGGCTAGGGGGATTACAAAGGGAACCTAAAAGTCTGGAAGACAATAGCCCCATTTAGAGTGGCAAAGGAAATTTCTATGTCAAGAATCAGGGTCATGCCCAGATTCGTTGGGCAAAGTCAGGGAGAAAAAACTATCACACTAAGTTGACATGAAAATGATTATAGGTTAACCTGTGCTTTACATTTAGATAAAAAAATTAACATTTTCTGATGTATCTAGTTTATAACAAAGTCTTCCTTCTTATTTCAGGAGAAGCAACCCAGGAGAAAACATGGAAAGAAAAAGATGAGGCTTTCATGAGAGAGAAAGATTTTCAAGTTTGGTGCTTGTAAAGACTCCAGTGCATCATTTTCATTAATCTTTATGTTAGAGGGCTTTGGGAGAGTTAATTTTAGGGAAAGACAGATGTAAAATCCAGCAAACTGCAGATGGTAGTGAAAAACTATATTCCAGGGAGACTTAGTACAAAGCAGTAGCAGATGACCTCTGACGCATGTAATTTATGCTTCTCCTTATATCCATTGCTCTTATGCAGCATGGAGCAAGGTGGGAGCTGGGATGAGGTTAAAGCTGGCCTTTACCTCCTAGAGAAGTCTCTCTCCCTCCCTTTCCAGGGGCATTAGATTTGTAGAATTGCTCCTTTTCCTGGAGCTGCTGTTTCTCACTCTAAGTTCTTGCTCTGGTTAATTACGTGCTGAACCGGTGTCTTCCTGTGTATGGATACGAAGGGGTTTTCCTGCTAAAATGCTGTGGACTTGTCAAGGTTACATAATTTCCAACTCTACATCCAAGGATCTTTTTAAATTGCGTCACAATCCTCCTGCACTAGGAGCTTATAATTAGACAGCTTCTAAAACACTGCTGTGTTCACTCCCCTTTTTAACACCCGCCACAATGTCTGCTTTATTTTGTTAGACTGAGAACCTGGAAAGAAAACAACTTCTCTGACTGGAAATTACACATATGAGTGTGAGAAACATCAGTGCCTACAAAATATGCCTATCTCACAGACTGGAGACAGAGACTCATTGGTAAGCTTGGGCTGTCCCTCAGCCTTTTTGTGCCTTGCAGCAGGATGGCAAGAGTTGTAGATGTCTGACACAGTCTGTGAACTTCCCTGGCAAAGAATATTTCTGTATGTGTTATCCAATAAACTATTAAAAGAGGAATAAACTAGACTTGATTGAAACTACATCAAAAGTCTATCAACACAAGACATGAAATAAAGAAGCAAGGAGCAGAGTGATCCATATAAGAGGGTTTTCAAAGAAACTCAGGGAAGGTGAATACTGCCTCCTCTCAACTTCCCTGAGTTTCCAGTTTACTGCAAGCATCTTGAAAAATCCTTACTCACTCTCTGTTCTTCACATTACAGCAGCACCGCAAACATTTTGGTAGTTACTGCCCTGCCATGCAATGAGAATGCATTGCTGTGCTGACAAACATCCAGTTTGTGGGTGACTCGGGTCTTGAGAAGGGGATATGGCTGATTTGTTCAGCATTGCTCAGTCAGTGGCAAGCTGTAAGCTGCATCTTTGCATTTTTCAGCACTTGCCCTCTGTAGGAAGAGACAACAGCATACCTTTCCATTACCTGAGGTGTTTGTTTTTTTCCTTACAGCTTGAGAAAAAGAATTACAGTCTGAAAAATTCAGTAGATGAAAACTAATAGGTTATTGTTGCTGGCTAGAGAATATAGAGGATGAGAGTTCAAGGGAGAAGTCTTCTACATGTCATGGCCTTGTTACTTCATTCTGGGTATCATCCTTGACTACTGTGGTTAACTGGCTGGCAAATCAGAGCCATGATAGCCATCACGTAGCTCTGATTTCTGAGGAGAGTAGCTCCTCAGAAAGCTGTGCAAAGAGCTGAGGGTGAAAAAAGGGCATATTGCAACCTGTGCTGGATCCTGAGAAATCTTAGCTGGCCCAGAGGACAGCACTGGTGATGCAGCAGTGGTGACAGTCATGCAGGGCTTTTGCCATTGTCTTCATCCTACATCCCTAGACTTTCAGACCAATGCTCCAGCCCATACAGCAAAACTGAGGGAAGGAGGAAGTGTGCTAGTGGTCCTTGCTTGGTTCCTATTGCTAAGCAGATTACTGCCTGCTATTCAAAGCAGGATGGTGTCCTCTGAGACCATCTCTTCCATTACAGGTGGTGGTGCAAAGTAGATAATGCAAAGTATTTCTAAGGGGAAGAAGAACCCTCCATTGGATGGAATTTGAAACTAAGTCTAAAATGCCTCTAAGTTCACTGCCTGCATTTCAAGCTTGCACTTTTAATAGCAAAAAGCTGTGTTAGACTTTAGCATTTTATCATTTTTTTCTACAATTTCAACAGAACTGACCCCACTGGAGGTTTGACAGCAAGCTGTTGAGCCCAGCATGGGTACATTACATTTCATTCATTCGAGACATACAAGCTCTGCTTCATGTGGGATTTGTGTAATACTTGCACAGATTCCTTATCTGCAGAAGCTTGCTCCTAGGAAGTTGCAAAGCTCATTAAAATAGCAGGCAGAAAATTGTGCTCCTATAATTGCCATTTAAATTATTATAGAGTGCATAACATACTAAATCTACTGCAGTTTAAGACAAAACTTCTACTGGTTTAATAGGGCCGAGATGTCACAAAGTTAATTCCCTAACACAGCATAAAAACTGGAAACTATCCCAGAACAGTGACTTCAATGGAGTCTGGACTTCAGGAAATTAAATTCTCAGTTGGTTCAGAAAGGCAAATTTTGTGCCTTACCAGAAAGATGTTTCTAATGACACAGTCATTAGAATAAGAAAAATTGCCACGATACACAGAAAATGTGCTTGATTAACCAGCTAATGTGATACTTTTTCTGTTGTGCACATAGAGTTTGGACATCACCAGGATAAACCAGGTAAATTTTCTTTCTCTAAAGGCGGTCACATACATTTTCAACTTCAGTAGTACTATTCTGACCCACAAGGCATTGAGGAAATGTCTTTTCTGAAGTGGTATTATAGTCAAAAGTGACTGTTTGGGTTATGTGGAGAGAAAAATGCCAGGGCAGTGTCATAGAGAGGAATGTTTGTGAAGCTGATATGCAGCTGTTGGTATCTATTTCAGTTACATTAATAAAGACTGCTTCAATTCAAGAAGTGCCCAACTATAAAGTGTCTCTTTGCGTGTTGTTTAATTAAATGCTTGTTCTTTGGTTAGGTTATTTGAATACCTAATCAATGATGAAACAGCAGAACAATAACTGCTGATACCAGGAAATTTTGAAAAGGCAGATGAGATCTGCCTCTCTCTTTTAACAGTCCAGTGAGACCACAAAGGACTTATTTTTCTTTGCCAAGGCCAGGAAATTATTAATATGAAACATGAAAGAAAAGGCAGACAGATCTTACAACAAGTTGGTTTTGAAAACAAGTTTGTTACCAAAAATTCAGTAAAATAAAAACTACTTAACACCAACGTATCATTAACAGGCAGGCATTCTTTATTTAGCCGGATGCAGAGGGGGATAGCTCCTCCCAAAAGCCATGCATGCTGGGTGCAGGAAAGTTTCTGTTTATATACTGTATTTTGCATACATATTCATTGATTGTCCCAGACTAAACATACATATGATAATCATTTCCCCAAAATCATTAACATATTTCCCTTCCCCTTTATGCATGCGTTCTTCTGTTCTGGGGGTCTCTCTGGTGGTCCCTGGTGGTCGGGGACCCCAGCGTTCTGGTCAACCTCACTAAGATGGCAGGGCACTTGGGCTGGTGAACCTCCAGTTCTCTTTCTTATGCCATAGGCATCGTGCAGTTCCATAGGCCAGTGGATTTGGAGAACAAGCATTGTGTTAGCTCACCAGGTGTAGGCCATTTATCATCTGGTAACAAGTTGAACGGAACCCTCTTTTCATTACATAAAGTCTTATTCATCAAAGGTATGATGCCTGTTAAAACCAAACACAATGAGTTTCCAGTCACAAGCATACCTCAATGAGGATCTTGTAGAAGAGTAATAGCAGGGTGCCCATTTTCTACAGCCACTGTCACAAATGCTCTTATATGTGTGGAAGGAGGACCAAAGATGTTGTGAAAGCAGCAGTGTGGGTTCCTGCTGAAGGTGCTCCAGTGAAAGTAAATCCAGCCTTTCAGTTAAACATTTGGATGCACTTAAAAACCCCAAATAAATGCTGCAGGTGCATTTCTGTAAAGCCAGGAGGGAGGAGAAGAGCCTATTCTCCTCCCTGCTCCCTCTGCTGCTGCCCTCCTCTGGAATAGTACTTTTATGGCTTCCCCCTTAGAGCAGCACAAGAAGAGGAGATGATGGTGTTAGAAAGATGCAAGGGGGAAGAGTGGACATATGCCAGTGTGTGTTCCCCTTAATATTCAGTTATTTATGTAAAGTGAGACAGCTTCATCCATTTAGACAGCTTGCATGCATCCTGTGACACTACACAGTCCTGTCCGTAAAATATACACAGACTTGATTCGGGATTTGCTGGAGATGGTATGAACAGAATGGAGATGGAACTCCATTTCCTGGGGCCCCTAGGAGGAAAAAAAAGAAGAATGTCTCTCTCCATTTCACACACTTTTTTTTTTTTTTTTAATTATTATTTCTAACAATCTACAACATACCTCAGAGCCAGGCTTTGTGAACACAAATGCTAAGCAGGCAGGGCTGACCACTATTTTCTGAGCAGCAATGTTTGTTCCCACTCCTCAGCCAGCACAGGCATTGCTCCATTTGGTACAGGGAATCCCTTTCCTTAATCAGCATGGGGACATCTGGGAAATCAACCCCATGAGGTAAGTTGTCTGCTGTGAATTTGACTCTGTGCATCTGACTTGAGTAATTTATTGCCTCTTGTGGGATAGCACATGAGTAGTTGCTATGACCTGCACACAGGAATGCACAAAACAGACTGCAAAGTAGCTTCTTGCTCTAACTTAGCTTTTACAACTAAAATAATTTTGATGGCTTTTTCTACTATTGCTGGCAGAAGTCAACCCAGCTAAGAGCTTGTCTGTACTTCTGCAGGGAGCATATGTATTGATTAAGACAAATGCTAATGAGGACTCTCTAAGACGAGAAATAAATACTCAGACATTTGTAAAAATTTGCAAATCCATTTCTCTCCTTTCTAAGTATTTTTTATTCATTACACACAAAATTTACAGTAGTCTTACATGGTGAATCAGCACTGGAAAGATACTAGCCATCCCTTATTTTACATAAAAGGACTTAATTTTAGCCAGAAGGGGAATGGAGGATTATTTTTGCTAATTAGTTCTGGAAATCATTCACTTAGACAATCACTGACTCTTTTGGGACTTAACGGGCAGTGTGAAATCAATGCTACGTCTTTCTTCTGGGATCTTTACAGGATGCGGAAAGGCCCAGACATGAAAATTCAGCTGGCTGCATCTATCTCATAGAGGCTGGCTGTGGGCACCTCTTCTTTATACCTTAGCAAGGTATAAATAACAAAGTCATGATTGAGAATATCAGGACTTCTTCCATCTCATAAAATTAGGAAGAGGGAATAGTTTTGTTAGTTGTTGAATTGCAGCTGCTTAATTAGTGTTTACAGTATCTCTCCTTGAAAAAAGCCATGTGTAGTTCATTCCCTACTTGCTCGTTTAATTTAATTAAATCAATTGTTGCACACCTGTTTCCACTTACTTAAAACAAGCACTATCTGCAGCATATCAAATACAAAGTAACATTGAAAGTAATTAATATTTATCCTTGAAATGTTTCTTTTGGAATGGTATTATTGAGAACCCAAGCTATAAAAATAATCAGATATTGAGTA
This sequence comes from Gymnorhina tibicen, assembly GCA_013399875.1. Classification (NCBI taxonomy): domain Eukaryota; kingdom Metazoa; phylum Chordata; class Aves; order Passeriformes; family Artamidae; genus Gymnorhina; species Gymnorhina tibicen. Next base: position 54,580 of record VXAZ01001839.1, on the reverse strand, counting down.
TATACCTTAAAACACCAATAGATGCATAACCTTCTTGTGAACAGTATAGGCAGATTTGAACAGGCAGATGCACAGAAACAAGTAAGACATCTAGAAAATTTCACAGGAGATTGCAGAAAAACCTTTTATTTCCCTGAAAACTGATGCTCTGTTACTGAATGCTGGGAAGAAACTGTTTCAGAGGATTGCAAACAGGTATTTCTTAAGCTATAACAAGGAGAGAGATTCATCTTTGATGGACCTTATGCCCAATAACATATAAACCTGTATGTCAGCTATATTCCTAATAAGATATAGAGTGACACATCTAAGTAAGTTCCTAGATTTCCTACTTATTGGGAAGATCTTGAACAAGGCTCAAAACCATAAGGCAAAGAAAAAAATACCAGACATACATTCCCTAATCCCCCCGCCACCCATTTTCTTTCTCCAGTTACTGATCTTTGTGGGGGACTTTAACTACCCTGACATCTGCTGGAGAAGAAACACAGAGAAGCACAAGCGGTCTAGGATGGTCCTGGCAAGCACTGATGACAACTTCCTGGCATCCCAGGAAGGACCCCAGAAGGAATGGTGTGCTGCTTGATTTTATACTAACAAACAGGAAAGGCCTTGTTGGAAGTTGTAGGCATGTGGGGGTTAGCCTCTTCTCCCAGGCAACTAGCAATAGGACAAGAGAACACAGTTGTAAGCTGTGCAAGGGGAGGTTTAGGTTGAACATTAGGAAGAATTTTTTTCACAGCAAGTGTGATGAAATATTGGAATGAGTTGCCCAGGGAGGTGGTGGAGGTTTTTAAGAAAGACATGATCTAGTTGACGTGGTGTTCAGTCATAGGTTGGACTTGATGACCTCAGAGGTCTTTTCCAACCTATCTGATTCTATCACATGTGAGGGCTGAGGGCAGCCTTGGCTATAGTGACCATGAGACTGTGGAGTTCAGTACAAGCAAAGAAGAAACAGGGCAGCAAGCAAGATTATGAATATGGACTTCAAGACAGCTGACTTTAAACTCTTCAGGGATCTCCTGGGAAGAATCCCACAGGAACAGGCTCTGCAGGGAAGAGGGATCTAAGAGAGTTGGTTGATATTCAAGGATCACATCCTCCAGGTTCAAGAATGATGCATCCTGATGCACCAGCAAAGGGGGCAAGTGGTCTGTGTGGATCAATAAAGAATTACTGTCATTACTCAAGCATAAAGAGGAAATACACAGGAGGTGGAAGCATGGACAGGCCACATGGAATGAATATAACGAGGCTGTCAGAGTAACTAGAAATGAGACAAGAAAGGCCAAGGCCCATCTGCAACTAAATATGACCAAAGACGTCATGGATAACAAGAAGGGCTTCTTCAAATACATCAATAACAAAAGGAAAACTAAGGAAAATGTGAGCCCATTACTAAATGGAGGGGGGACCCTCGTAAAAAAAGGATGCAGAGAAGACAGAGTAACTGGATGCTTTCATTGCCTCAGTCTTCACTGACACGGCCAACCCTCGAGAATCTTTGACCCAGGAGACCAGGGTAAAGGAACTTTGGAAGGAAGACTTTCCCTTGCTCTAGAAGGATTGCTTTACAGAACACATAGGCAGCTTTGATGTCTGCAGGTCCATGGGTCCTGATGGGATGCTCCCACAAGTGCTTAGAGAGCTGATGGACACCACAGCAGGGCTGTTAATGTTCATCTTTGAAATGTTGCAGAGATCACGAGACGTGCCTTAGCACTGGAAGAGAGTAAATGTCACCTCAGTCTTCAGAAGGGGCAGGGAGGACCCAGGGAAATACCAGCCAGTCAGCCTAACTCAATCCCTGAAAGGTGATGGAGTGCCTCATTCTGGAGGCCATCTCTATCCATATGGATGACAAGAAGGGCATCGGGAGTAGTCAGCATGGATTCACTAAAGGCAAATCATGCTTGACCAACCTGATGGCCTTCCATGATGAGAAAACTACCTGGATGGATGAGGGGAGAGCAGTGTGTATTGCCTACCTCAACTTTAACAAGGCTTTTGACACTGCCTTTTGACAATATCCTCATAGGTAAACTCAGGAAGTGTGGACTGGATAAGTGGACAGCAAGGTGGATTGAAAACCGGCTGAATGGCACATCCCGGAGGGACGTAATCCAGTAGACCCTCCAGGGTCTAGCTGGAGGCCTGTCACTAGTGGTGCCTGCCAAGAGTCAATACTGGGTCCAGTATTGTTTAACTTGTTCATCAGTGACTTGTGGGGAGGGGCAGACGCCTCCTCAGCAAGTTCACTGAAGACACAAAGCTGAGAGGAGTGGCCAGTACCCAAGAGTGTTGTGCTGACATTCAGAAGGATCTTAACAGGCTGGAGAGCTGGGCAGAGAAGAACTGTCTGAAGTTCAACAAAGACAAATGCAGAGTCCTGCACCAGTACAGGCTGGTGGCCAAACTGCTGGAAAGCAGCTCTGCAGAGAAAGACCTGTGGGTCCTGGCGAACAACAACCTGTCCGTGAACCAGCAGTGAGCCCTTGTGGCCAAAAAGGCCAATGGTATCCTCGGATGCTTTAGGAAGAGCATTGCCAGCAGGTGGAGAGAGGTGATCCTGACCCTCTACTCAGCCCTGGTGAGGCCGCATCTGGAGTGCTGTGTCTGGTTCTGGGCTCCTCAGGACAAGAGTGACATGGAGTTCCTGGAGCAGGTTCAGCAGAGGGCTGAAGTTGGGACTCTTCAGCCTTGAGAAGATGACTGAGAAGGGACTTCATCAGTGTATATAAGTATAGGAAGGGAGGGTGTCAAGAGGAGGAAGCCAGGCTCTTCTCAGTGGTACCAAGCAATAAGACCAGAGGCAACAGTCAAAAACTGATGCACGAGAAGTTCCACCTGAATATGAGGAAGAACTTCTTTACGGTGCAGGTGACCATACACTGATCACCCAATTGCCCAGAGAGGATGTGGAGTCTCCCTCTCTGGAGATATTCAGGAACTGTCTGGATGCAATTCTGTGCAATGTGCTCAGGATGACCCTGCTTGAGCAGGGAGGTTGGACCAGATGACTGCATTGATGGTCTCTTCCAACCTCACTCATTCTGTGATTTGGAGCTCTTGCTGGTGCTAAACACATCATTCGGAAGTCAGGCAAAGCCAGGGTTCTGGTCCCAACCACCACCTGCCTTCAGCTGCCCTGGTCTGTAACACATCTCTCCCACAACTGTCCCAGAGGATATGGTGGACTACCCCAGGACATCTTTACAAAACAGTTTATAGACTCCTCTTTCCCTTCTGGAAAGCATAATACTAGAAAACATTATGAAAACATTATTAGCCAGAGTTTCACTTGTCTTGTTAGCTGATAAAGTATCAGCAGCATAGGATTAGAGAACCTGAGAATCCCTGTGTTTCACAGAGCCTCAGAGACCTCCAGCTGTCTTAGACTTTTTAGGTTCCTACCTCTCTTCCTCTCGGACCTTTATCTTCTTTCCATGTATGTTCTAAAGAGAGTAATTAATTTATTCCTCCAAAGGTCTTCAGTGACTCTGACAGCAGTTTCACACAATTCATTAACACCCTGCTGAATTGTCACTTTCTCCCTGTGGATCCAGAGAAGAAAAGTATAAGTTACCAAAAACCCCAAATTAAGGTTAGGATTTAAAAAATAAATAATTTTTATTATATTTTTCTTCCAGATTTGCTTTCTTTATTTATTTCTTTCAAAGTCTGGAAATCCCCAGCAAATCTGACATAAATCTCCAATGCATCTGGTTTTTGCATTCCATATGACAGGTCATGCTTCACTGACAATATTCCATCATCTATCAGTGCTAACTATGGATGAGTGTTTATCTTTACAGATGTTTTAATATGTATTTTATTGTTTTGACACATTTCCTTCCATCTTGTTTATCTAGGGATTAGCAGTGACATGTCTAATTAATTCTGAGCTGTTGTATTGCATTTGTTGCTACCTCACAGTGCTAGCTCACTTCTGCCTAGCAGAAGACCAAGACATCCTCTTGCTTAAATAGTCCCACCAAGATTCCGTGATCTTCTCTTCGTTGAGTCTAAAGCTTTACCTGTCAAGTTGACTACATTACAACATGGAAAAGGACTGAATCTGAGAGTCTATAACGTAAAAAAACCCAACCCAACCAACAAAAAATCCCCCAAAAACTCTACCAAGACAACACAGTGGAGTTCCCATAGGAGAAGTAAAGAAGGAGTAAAACTGTAAACTAATGGGAAAATAGTAACAGAAAAATGTCTGCACAGTCATACGGCACATGGGGAGAATCATTTATCTATCTGCCAGTCCTAAAAGGAATCTGCAAACTCATTCCAACCAGATGCTTTGCTGATGTCCATCCCCGGATTTTCTTCACTATAGATGGGTGCCTACTGTCCAGGAGATGCATCAGGTGGACAAGTACCATGTGTGACCTTCTCTGCATTCTTTGTGAATTCCCAAGACAGACAGGATTCCTGTTCCTCATAGCCATTCTGGCACAGAAGTGTGGCCCCAAGCAAAGCAACCCAGGCTTCCTGTCTTTCATGTTTGCAGCCACCTGTGTGTCTGACTCTGAGTTCCCCTTTCTTTTATTTCCTCCTCAGTCCTCTCTGTTTCTCACTGTGCTTCTCTCTCTACCTCCTGTCTTCATTCTAGGTCCCTACTTTTTGTCAACTCTAGGTCTCCCCCTTCTTCTATGTAATTTTTTTTTTTTATTAGAAGAAACTGTATGTTTTGCATAACATTTCCAGTGACAATAGAGAAATATTTACAATTAAGACTTGGATTTGGGGAGAACTGAACTCTGAGAAAAGAGAGAGAGGAGCTTGAGGCTGAGCATTTGTTTGCAGGCTATGGTGATTGTGCTCAAAATTCATAAGGACTATTAACTCTCTTCTGGGATATTTCTTATAGAAGAGGGCAACAACTTCCGACTCAGCTCTTTACAGTGAGATTGGAGAATGGCAGCAGAAAGAGGTAGATGTAATAAATTTGTAAATTAGACCAGAGGAGAAAAATTCTTGGAATTTCCAACAACTTTGGAAAGAAATGCAGATAGCTGGAAATCTGATGAAAAACCTTTGTTGGCATCCAGCTAGATTTGGGTGAAAAAGTTTAAAGAGATTGAGGAACTGCCTGGAGAGGAAAGACTAAAGAGACTATGACTCTTAAGTTTGGAGATGCTAGACTCCTCAGGTTTGCCAAATCAGGAAAGTGATGGAGAAAATTAATGCATACCACTTTCTTTGAAATCCTGCAGTTCTAGAGTTAGAAAACTAGACTATACATTAGAAGTAGGACATCAGTTTAAAACTGATTAAAAAAAGGGTTCACATACCAAGTAGCAAATTTCTGGACTTACTTTCCACAGGAAGCAGTGGAAGTTTATGGTAAGACAATACAAAAAGGTATTCACATACTAAAAGAAGGCAAGCTAGTCCCTCTCTTGAGTGGGATGTTGGATTAGCTCAAAATCACAGAATGGGTAAGGTTGGAAGAGACCATCAGTGCAGTCATCTGGTCCAACCTCCCTGCTCAAGCAGGGTCATCCTGAGCACATTGCACAGAATTGCATCCAGACAGTTCCTGAATATCTCCAGAGAGGGAGACTCCACATCCTCTCTGGGCAATTGGGTGATCAGTGTATGGTCACCTGCACCGTAAAGAAGTTCTTCCTCATATTCAGGTGGAACTTCTCGTGCATCAGTTTTTGACTGTTGCCTCTGGTCTTATTGCTTGGTACCACTGAGAAGAGCCTGGCTTCCTCCTCTTGACACCCTCCCTTCCTATATTTATAAAGAAATGATGAATTTCTCCTTGTATGCTGTGGGATTGGAGGACGGCAGCATTCTAGCCTGCCTTCCCTCCTACTGACTTCTTGTGAGATGGTGCAGAGCCCACCCACATCTCCAGTGTAAAGAAGGGTTGAGGCTCCTGATTCTGTAGGGTCTCTGAAAATATTCTATCTCTTTCTCATCCTCATGAAAGCTATACAGCCTACTTACTTCCTTATGTAACTCCTTGACCTGGTGATACAGCTCCTCAACACAGACACACAGTGCTCAAGCCTTGCTCTTGAGCGCTGTGGGTTCCTGTGGGTACCTAAGCTTTTGCTCATGTTTCTCTGACTCTGGGAGCCTCCTACCCAGCCCATTTTACTGCTCAGCCCCCAGGGCTTACTGTAGCCACCGCTGCTGCTGAAGCTCACTTCACCAACTGACTTAAGATTTCCTTCTCAGCCTGTCTTCCTGTGATTCTGTAACATTAAGAGATACTAAATGAGACAGGTAGAAACATACACTCAAATTTTCCTTATCCAACCATTGTACCTGCTGGGAATAACATGAGAAGAGCAGGCTGCAAAAAAATATTTGGGCTCTTCCTAAAAAAAACACCACCTTACCTAGTTTCTTTTGTCAGGGACAAACATTTCCTGGTTTCTCCTTGTCCTGTCACAGGTGGGCTGGCCCTGTAATCCCTTTCTTATGATCTTAATCACTGGATGCTATATCAAGGTTTAGGATAGCTTTAAACTAACTGTTCTTTTGAGCTTTCACTTAATCTGACGATGGTCCTTAACCCCTTTGCTCATCTGTGGTCCTGACATGTTCATAAGTGTCCTTGGAAAGATGAACAAGTGAATTTGTTTCCCTGGATTTCTGAGTAAGGTCTACATCAGATTATGTATTTCATTGAAGGAACTCTATGGACTGATATCTTTAGGCTACCTTTAAACTGATGAGTCTACACATAGAAGAACAACTTCATTCCTCTTTGTCAAGTTTCAAGCTTCTTATGTCCATTACATCTGCTTAACTGTTGTTCTCTTTCTGCTTTTCTTCCCATGTCTGCCCCTTGTTTTCAGATTCCTCTGTCCCATCCACAGCTGCAACATTTCCTCTATGCTGCTCACAAGTCCTTTTCTTTACTTTCCATCTGGAAGTCAGACCAGCTGCTACACGCTTTGGCAGCAATTGTTAACCAGTGCCAGAATGGGCTCACCAGGCAACAGCTGGATATCACCTCATGATATCACAAGGCTATCAGCTCCCAGAATGAGATTTCTTTGGCACTAGCTGCTCCAAGTTTCCCTGGACATCTCACTCCAGCTACCCTCCACTCTCAGCTGCACAGACACACACACACACACACAGGCTCACTCTTCCATGGATTAGCTCAACAGGAAACCCAGTTCTGAGAAGGGAGCTTGTCACATCTCTCTGGCCTGGTTTGGGATGACTCAGTTGCCCTTGCTTCCACTTCTCTGTTTGTTAAATGGGACAAGGATGCGAGGAATCCAGGCTACCGTGCTTTCAACATGCTTTGCTCTGGTTAGAGAAAGCTGAGATCTGGAACAACTCTCCTGATGTAATGAGATCATTATTGCTATTCCTTGTGGATGAAAAATTAAGGACAGTGAAGCCCGTATGCAGGACATTACTAAGGTGTCACTAATACAATTGACTCCAGCTTTCAAGTAACTAGGTTTTTCGCTTTTTTCCCCCCAAGTGATTATCACTATTTACTACTCTCCATAATGTCTTTCTCTGCCAATAGCTTAGAAAAAGCTCTGTAAAGTCCAGGCAACCTTTAAAAAGCTGATTTACCAGCAAGATAATACTTGACTACAGACTTTCACACACACCCACACCCACTCACACACCCACATACCCCCCTCCCCCATCGCCCTTGTTTCACCATAGGTTTACAATAGCTTGACTTGTCTGTTGTAAAAGAAACTGTACTTGTTGGGGAAGGTGCACGTTACTGTATCTTCACAGACTGGGAACTGACCTAAAGTAATTTCCCAAAAACGTGTACAAGATAATGAAAATGGTAGTGTATCATAATATTGGGATGAGCACCACAGTTTTCTTCACCACCTGGGACTATCATTCTGCTCCTTTTCATGACTTCTAGCAGCCTGTCGCCCTTGACAGATTCTTGCATTATCTAAAATCCCTCTGATAAATACTGACTGCAGTCACTTCTGGAGGCAGCTGGTTAATCAGAGAATACAGAGGAACTGGAATGTTTTAGCTATCTGTATTTGCAGAAGCCTTTTGCAGGTGACAAGACCAGAGACTGACAGCGACATGCAAGGGACATCTGCAAATATTCAGGTGAGGTCCCAGAGAGCCCTCACACTCCCTTAGGATAAGGGGTGGGGGGATGGAACGGACAACTTAGCTTCCAACTTTTGATCTTGCCTTCTCACTATTTCCGTGGCTATCCTTACAGACTTTTGTATTTTAAGGGGTGGGGGGAGAAGGAAGTCAGGAGAAGGCTGCCTGTGTTTTATTACTTGTCATGGTAATAAATGTTTCCCATATCAATATTAAATAGCCTCAATGGACCACACCTGTGTCCCTCTTACTAGCTGTGATCTGGGCTAGTTGAGAGAGTGCTTCAACCATTGAAAGACAGTGAAAAGCAATGAAATGAAGATGGATGAATTCAAATGCACCTCTCTAGAGAGGTGAGATCCTTTAATTCCTGGCAGCCTCAGATGTTGTCATTCTGAATTTTCCCATTTGATAGCAAAATTGCCTTTGTTCATGCTTCAGCTTCTTTTACCCATATCCATTTCTACAGGGAAGACTAAAACTTTGTTTCTGGAGCAGAGAGTTAAAACAGTCAACAGCCTTATAAAATGACAGTGCAGCTGTTTCTTAAGTAGCAATGTATCTTAATGAAAGTGTGCTCGTAAAATTATTATCACAGCAGAAAGTAAAGATCCCAACTGATACTAGGTCCCTATTGTGCCAGGCACTCTATGAACATATTAGGAGAGAATAACTTCTCTGCAATGAATTTAAAACCTTGTTAGGTAAGACAGCAAGAATCTGTGTCAGGGATAAGGGTGCCCCTAGGGTGAAGAAAAAGACCCTGGTCACAGTAAAAACATATGGTATAGCCTGGAATAAAATGTGCGGTTCTTGTCACCAGGTTCCCTGATAGCCCTAGAGCAGAAAGCCGTTCATATCTAGCAGCTCAGAACCACTTTATTTGTATTGCTTGAGGCCAAGATTTGAGACTTTTTGATTTTTCAAACACAAATTCCAGTCCTGCACAGGGGAAACCCTGGGCCTGACCTGGGGCACTGCATCACGATGCACTGGGATGCAAGAGGGAGGCAGTATGCCCAGACTGGGTAGGGATGGACTGTGCATCTAGCAGGAAGTCAAAGCTATTTTTAAAGCAGCTGTGCCCACATTTTTTTGGTTGTCACATCCCCTCTCCTAAACCCTGCCTTCTTCTAAGCCTGTGTCAAATCGTCTTCAGACTTGAAGCTGGAAGGGGCTGAATTCCCAAGGTACCATGACAAATAACTTGGAATATCATGGCAATAAGGAATATCATTGACAATAAGGCAACTGATGCATTAACATGCCAGAGAGGTTTTGATGTTTATTCCTGTGATGCTCTCAAGGGTTGATTGAATTGATGCCTGATATGGCAATGGGAGCTCTTGGCAGGGTACCTTAGATTAATCTCCTTGTTATCTGGCTAGATTTTATTATACTCTCTAGCAAAATCAATATTGAAGCTGGTGCACAAAGCAGCCTCTTTTAGCTTCAGGGTTTAAAGATTTATGGGGGCATCAGGGAAAACCAGTGAAGGCAAAAGACAATGACGAAGTAAAATCCAAGTGACACAAATTGCTACTGAATTAGGGTAGGTAAAAGCAATCATTAGGTTTTGAATTTTCTATCTTTGTTAAGGAATCCTTTTAGAATTTACCTCCCCCTTCCCATCTCTTTCCTTCCCTCCCTATTGCTCTGCTGAGGCTGCATGTTGCCCTTGCACTCCAGATACTGCAACCAGAACAAAGAAAATGCTAATCTCTCTCTTTAATACAGAGTTATAAGGATTTCAGGTGCTAGTTTCAGGTGCTAGTAGATGCAAAAGATACTGAAAGAGCACCAGAGAGCAAGGAGAAGAACACTGCTGTAACCCTATGTGTCTTATCCTTTTCCATATCTGGTCTGATATATATCACATGGACCTTTGTGGAGCCTCATCAGTCCTTTGGAAAGGGCCAATGGTTCTACCTACTTTAGTTTTGGAGAGGTAAAATGGGGGAAGAAAGCATAATTTCATTGAAATACTTTCATTTCTTTCCTTTTTTATTTTTTTGGTTTTATTTTTTTGTCAGAAGTCCTACAGTGTCACAGGTCAGTTTTCTTCAGATTCCAAATTTCCAAACTGCTTAATGCTAACGCTTTTCACAAGTAATGTAGCTTCCCCACCCCTCCAAGATATGAGCCTGCAAGCTGATTTTTATTTTAGCTAGCTAGAGCAATTGTGATACTCAATCAGATATATTATTATTTAATCAATTCTGTTGAGTTGTCATTAAGATTGTAACCATATTTGCATATGACTGCCCCAAAGGGAAATAAACGATGCATTTTAGAATGTTGGTAACACTGTGAGTTTAAGTAGGTACACAGCTGGCTGTCACATTCACCAGTGCTACCCTCGGATTTTCCTGATCCCAAAATTACTGCTTCTTTTCTTTTCTCTCCAATCTTCAACAACAGCGTAATCCGGTCATCCTTGTAACATGCTTGGAGGAGTTATGAGGTGAAACACCACTAGTGCTTTAGGATTATTCGGAAAGAAATACTTTCCCATTGCTTAGTATGTTTTTCTATTGCTATAAGATTGCAGCTTAACAATTAAAATAGTGTTGAGGGTTTAAAAGGTTTTCTAGCTATGCATGCAAACACATTCACATTAACAATATTTGTGAGTGTCTAAATGTTGCATATGGGGGAACCCTATACCATTCATATCTTGCATGAAATTATTTTGTAATTGAATTGAAAGGAGGAGCTGGACTGCACATACCAATCTAAAGATCATTCAAACAGGAAAGTTTTGTTAATAAGAGTCAGATTCAGTCCTCATTGAACCACTCCAAACTGAGCCTAGAGACATCTCAGAGACAGAGTCAGAGAAGCGGGCATTTGCTTTATTCAGCCCTGGGTGCGTGGGGGATTGCTCCTCCTAACACGCACACACAGCAATCTACACAGCACACTATATGGTTACATTTCATGAATATTCATTACATTCCTTGGGATAGGAGTGGTTATACAAATTACTCCTCAGAAGTCATTAATATCATTAGCATATGTGTCACGCAAGCGCAGTGTACTCTGGTGGTTGCACTGAGGAAGGCTCCACGTCTTCCTCAGGGGTCATTCTGATGAAGGCTAGTGGTCTTCCTCACAATGCACTTTTCACCTTTCTTTCTGAAGCATGCGCAGTCCTTTGTTGGCTGATTCAGCGGTTTCTGCGCTGGTTCCAACAGGGTCTGTTCCTCTTATCCTGACAAAGTGCATTCTGTTTCTCTCATCTTGACATGTGCTAAGGCACATCCTGCTTCTTAGGCTTGTGATTAATATTTGCTGACTCTTAATAGTTAACTCATGCTTACATGAGTTAACTATTGATCAACTCCTTTCATCATCAATATAAATGGTAGAATTCAAATGGCACAAGAGGTCCTACATGACCTTTTAAATCAAGAACAGCTGCCACCTGCCAATACCATCTTCTGTACACATACATAAGACAGGCCAATAGTAATTGCAACATCACATACCTACAGTGCTTTTATGCATTGGGTTGCAGTGACTCTTGCAAAAATCATCTTGTTTCGTGGGAGGAATCACTGGTATCACTGAGGTAAGGGAGCTTCTTAGACATCCTTTCTTCCAGGAGATCTTCAGCACTGGCATTGTTGTTTGTCCTTCAACATGCTCTTTGCTCTCCTCCACAAGCTGAGATACAACATCTGCAAGTGCAGTTTCTAAGACAGTGAAGAGAGAAAAAACTATGCCATATTTATTGTTTATTTCCCAAAAAGAATTTCCATGGAAGATGTTTTGGTCCTGTTTTCCTGCTGCCTAAATATACTGTCACAATCACAAACCTTGACATATAAACTCTTAAAAACTTGACAGTGTGGAAGTAGTGTACAAATCCCATGTGGGGTCTCAAGAAAGGGGCAAATTTCAACCAGTAAAATTCATGGCCCAGCAGGCTGTGGAGGATCTTGTTAGTTCTTATGTTATGTACCTCTTTCTTCTAATCATTTTATTACCCTGAACATCTGTGGAAACATGGAGGTGCAAGGAGCCTCAAGGCTGCTCAGCATGTTTGACTGCATTTTCTCCTTAAACATGTGCAAATGCTACTTCTATTTGCACCTTAGCAGAGCTGTGATTTGCAACACCAAAGCCTAAATGATACCTAAGATCCCTTTAGAACATTAAACAAACAAGACAGTAAGACATCTCACAGTCTGGGAAGCCCTAAACTGAAAACTGCACTGCTTTGAGAATGAACCAGTTGCATTTCTTTGCTGTGATCCAAACTTGAGAGGCTTTTCTGCATGAATCCAGGCTCCGTTTGCTTCGCAGAAAACTGAACCAGAATTCTGATTCCAGGCTTATAGTGTTGAAAATCCTGTGTTTCTTATATCATTTTAGTTTTTGTTGGATTTATATGAAGCAAACATGAAAAGGCAGAGGACAGCCAGGTGACTTTGCACAGTAATAGTTTGACAGTTTAACTTTCTATGCACTGTCAGTGAACTTCTAACCTGATACTGACAGTAACAAATAGTCAGAGGCAGTTAGTAACAAGTTAAAATTTAGAGTGTGGCTAGGACTATACAAGACACTGTGGACCTAAGATCAGTATTGGTTGAAGGACTATTAAAATAACTGACTATAAGGATAATACCTTCTAGTGTCTACAAGTTCTTAAGTTTCTTCAAAAAAAATAAACCTTCCCCTCTTCTTTTTAAATGTTTGTGCAAAAGACAGCCCTATCCAATGTAATTGCTAATAGGAGCATAATAAGTTTAGTAATCACGGAATAGCAAAATACATAGCACTTCTCTTGAAAACATCCTTTAAAAATGCCTGCTTCTCTCATCACTCATTTGTGGCAAATGAGACTGCTGTGATCAGAACTTTCTATAATGCAAAGTTTTATTCATTTAATTCTGTCATATACCATTCATTTTAAGAAAAAGGCCACAACTATTAAAACCAAAATCCATAAGTCTGACATCCATCAGTCTTTTCCTTCTGCCGAATCATTACCTAAAAAATTTTGGAAAGATTTCTTCAGCCGGGGAAAAAAAAAGGAAATATACACTATTTTCTTTGTATGTTAAAAGAACGACCAAGACTAGACTTAAAAAGAAATGGGTGCAAAAGATAACAAAACATTATCTCAAATACTTCAGTTCCTCATTCCTCGCTGTCTACGACTGAGGAACTTGATTCTGCTTGATAACATCAGTGGTAATATCAACATAAATCAATATTGTAGTATAAGATTATAATAAAGTGCATAATTTAATCCTAAATTTTCATTTAAGAAGACGATAAATCCTTTAAAAATTGGGACATTTGTTTAGATGGAAGACACTACTAATTCATAAGGCAGCTATTTAAGGTATTTTCTAAGTTTAAATTATATTTTTAAAAGCAGGCGAATTTTTTTATGGTTACATTGTGAGATGTATGCTTACTTGGAATTTCTTCAGAAAAACAACAAACCTTTCAATTCACTGCCTTTACTGCCCTCGTAAAATTGGTTAATTAGGTCTAAAATTTGAAGCCATAAATTACTAATTTCACCAGGAGAGTGCTGAATATATTAATTAGTCAAACAGTTGCATTCAAAGTTCAAGCAAGCCAAATAAAATCCATGTATTATGTTCTTCTCTCTGGAGCGTCTAGATCATTGCTGGAGCTTACTGAGAAATATCAAGGTGGGTCCAGTCTCAGTTCTGCCTGTGTTGTCTATGCAGACTGGAAGTGCACTGAAACACTAACTTCATTCCTTCGGATAAATGCATGGCTTAGAAGGAAATGGTCCTGAGCTAGACTGTGGCAATGAGACAGAAAATAGTAAAATTGTATTGCAGGTCAACAATCTCTTCCACTTAAAACCTTGAGGCTGAGACTGAAACTTCTTACATTGTATATGAATGTCTTAAACTTCATTTTTGCTTCTGGATGTCCTTTTATTCCCTTATTACTGGTGGAGAGCTTCTAGTGGGCAGGCTCAGGTGAATTTGGCTCAAGTACTGTCCTAGTAGGTAACTGCATTGAGGATGTCCCTTGCTGGGGGGCAGAGAGAAAGCCTGTTGCTCTCATGTTTTTGCTAGGAGCTCTTTAGTGCATCATTTTTGAGCACCCAATTTGAGGATGCACAGCGACAGCAGCATCTGGAAACACTTGTTTATTCTGGGCTTTTCCTTCTTCCAGTCAAAGAGGAGTTTGAGCTCAGAAAACAGATGGGATTGTTCTGCTAGTAATTGGTCCAGCTGCTGCAAAGAAAATGGAAGGAAAAGCATATTGCAATAATAAAAATATAATAAAAGGAATCAAACAAGATACACAAGACTATATGAAGCATGCCTGCTTCTGCTTTGTCTGAAGAAGACATGCAATATTTGGCTACTGAGATGCTGTCATAAAAAGGAGGAGAAACCCCTAAAGGACATTTTATTCCAACAGATCTAATTGCCTAAGGGATCATCTGCAAACAGACTTAAATCTGTGGCCAATGCAATCTTGTCCAGAGCATCTCTCTTACAATGAGAGACTGTGGGAGCTGGACCTGTTTAGCCTAGAGAAGACTGAGAGGGGATCTAATCAATACGTACAAGTATCTCATAGGAGGGTATCAAGAGGATGGTGCCAGACTCTTCAATGGAGCTCAGCAACAGTACAAGGAGGAAAGGCCATAGAGTAAAACACAAGGAATTTCACCTCAATATGAGGAAACCCTAGTTATTCTGCACTTCTGAGACCCTCTAACCCAAGCTTGTCTGGAAAGAATCAAAAGACAAGTCCCCTAATCATAATTTCTTTACCCTTCAATTATCAAATTCAGAGGTGATCCAGAAAAGAACCAGGCTAGTAACCATTTCCCAATAATTATGTAGGCTGTGTGTCACCTTTTTCTGGAAATCAAGAACAGAGTAGGATACAGACCCTTTTATGGATATTGTCACTGTTCCTGGGTAGTTGAGTTCAAGTAGCATAGCCAAGGAGAAAGAAGGTTAAGTACGTAAACTGTAAGTCTTGTATTTGAAAATCCTCCTCTTGGCTCTGAAAGGGTTTTCAGTTTTTTCCAGAGTTAGCACTTCGAACACCAAATAACAGGACATTAATTTCTTCCCCCATGACCCAAAGCAGTGGTTGTGCTACATACCATAGGGATGCTCTCTCTGACCTGACAAGCTCAATCATTCAGCTGAAATTCCATCTCTGCAACCTCCTGACCAATGGCTTGCTGTAAGATTTGCAGATGTCTGCTTTCCTTCCTGTAGGGACAGCGGTGAAAGCACACTCACGTTAGAGTGAGCAGTGAACACCCTCCTTTTTCTCAGCCCCAGCATAATGCCTGTGTCTCCCTCTGTTGCAGTCTTGTTTTTATTAATGATGACAGGATACCTTACAAAATAATGAATAAGAGTCCTTGTCTGCCACGTCCAGTCTTTTTTTAAACACATCCAGGGATGGTGACTCCAACACCTCCCTGGGCAGACAATTCCAGTGCCCAATCTTTCAGTGAAGAATTTTTTCCTGATGTCTAACTTAAACTTCCCCTGGTGCAGATTAAGACTGTGTCTTCTAGATCTCTCAGTGGTTGCCTGGGAGAAGAGACTGACCCCCACCATGCTAAAAATCTAGCCCAAATCTAAGTAGCAATCTTCCCCTTCAAAATGCTCATATTCAAGAGCCTTTAATGATGTGGAGAGAAGCTGGACTTTCCTCTGAGCAAAACTCACATCACAATACATTTCTCCTCTGCTTGTGGGATATCCACAGCTGTACCTCACTGACCAGAAGTCCTGCAGTAACACAATGATATCTTTGGATTTAGTTAAGTGTGTTTGGCTGTCATTACCTTTCTTCATCTGACATAGCAGCAGAGAACAGCGCCTGCTGTTAGGTCAGGTGCTGTTCAATCTCATTCAGCTTCTCCTGGAAGTGCTGGCAGGAGCCCTTCATCACTTCTATTTCATGAAGGATACACTACACAGAAAACCAAGAAGACATCCCACTTTAGCACATTTGTTTTAGCACTTCCATGCTGAGTGCATTTAAATCTGACAGTCTGAATGGAATATACCCTTTTACACTCACAAGAAAATCTCTGTGAGCAGCTGCTGTAAAAATTTAGATGGCACCTCAAGGGAGTTTGCATCACTCACATCCCAGTCACCCTAAAGCATGTAGGTTTAAGTCCTGGCACTATTTGGGCCAATGAGAATGTCATTTTTGCCCTTGAAGGGGAAAAAGGTTTTGATCAAAGGTCTGACACAATGTACTGAATTCTGACATTACTGCACTGTTGTCAGACATACTTGAGCAGGACAAGTTGCTACAGATTAAAGATAAGTTAAATTTGTGTCCATTGGAAGTTGAAAACTGTTTTTAAAATGAGAAAGAGGGAGAGAGGGAAGAGAGGAAAGATAAATAAGAACTATGAAAAGGAAAAGCATCTTTTGTGATAGGTTCTGCTAAGTGTTGGATTGATAATTTCTCATCTATCACCAGTTAGAAAGCTAGAATTGGATTTATCTAGCCAAGGACAGACATTTATCACAACAGATATACATGCAAATATTGCAACACAGCAGTTGCTCTGATCCAGATGTAGACATCCGTAATAGAGGATCCATGCCATAAATGTCACAATTACTCTTTATTGCAAAAAGATAGGTAATATAATTGTCATCTACATCTACCCTGACATCTACATTTGTTGTAGTCCCCGAGCCACCAGCTGGGATGGCTGGGGAACAAGGGGGCTCAGCAGCTCAGTGGTGGGTGAATTCAGAGATCTAACACCCCCCACAAGACAGCTGGCCAGGATCCCCTCACCTGGTCTTGTGACCTGTGTGAGGAGGGTCCCCCTGGTTGGTCAGCAGCCAGACAGTCACTCTAACCTTGGGTCACACCACATTGGCCCTCAGCTGTTGTCCCTCCCCTGTCTGTGTCCCTTGATAAGGAACTTGGCGGGCGGGGCCCGTTCTCTTGCTACCTGGCCAGCCTGCGTGCCGGTCAGAAATAAACATCGGATCCCTCGCAAGAGCCATCTCTGGACTCTTTACTTCTGATACCGCTCGAGCTAGCAAGCTCTGTGTGGGCTTGGCCGCGTGCCTCCATCGCACGGGTCGGAGAGAAGCTGTATGCGAGGTGCTGAACACCGCCAGGAGTTCCTGAGCCAGGAATTCTTAGGGAAAAGCAACAGCTTCCTCCACCAGCCAGGCCGCACAGCGGCATACATTTACCCCAGGAATTTCTCAAATCAGGGGAGATGAATGAGCAGGAACAGACAGGAAAAAGTATAGGCAAATTTTTTATTTACTACTTTGTAGCACAGGACTAATACAATAGCAGCCCTCTAGTGACATTGAAATAAATCCTGTAACTGGTGTCCAGCAGTGTCTGAGCTTCTAGCAACATTAAAGGCTTTTTTCTAAAGGCTTATCCCTGACTTTTCACACCTCGTTCAGGGTAGTAATGCAAACAGCATCACACAAGTTATTTTGGAGACAGTACCATCTTCTTTCTGAAAGCATGCTTCCCTGTCAAGCTGAAACTGCTCTGAGTGCAAGAAGGTGTATGACATGTTCTGATCTTAGCACATTTAGGTCTCTTGTAAGCCATGGAAAGACAGTATAGAAAGCTACACTTCACTGCTGGCCATTCTAACTGATAGAAAAAAACAAGCATTTTTGCAAAGCATAGAAATGCCCAGTCTCCTTGGATTCCTGCAATCATTTCCTTTTATGGTCTCTTCATGTTTGTGTGTTTGAATGTACCACTCAGGCCCAATAAGGCCTGAAACATGATGAAGCCCTCCCTACTAGGAGACCAGCTTCAGCTAGAGGGCAAAAGATGCTCCCCAGGCATTTGGGAATTCTCATTTTCATCTCCACTTCAATGCAACTGCTATACCAGGCACAATCCTGATGTGTGTGACCCTGGGATAAACCATCCCATAGCAGTAAATTAAAAAAATCTAGGCCCACAGTCATGAGATTGCACCAGAAAGGGCTAATCAGAGACCAGCAGTAGTCTGATAGGGCCTTCTCCACTGCGGTGGAGGTAAGGTCTCCTAAGTGTGTGCTCCATGTGCAGCACAACTGGTGCTTTTAATCATAGAATCATAGAATTAGAGAATTGTTTAGTTTTCAAAAGACCTTTAAGAACATCAAGTCCAACCATTAACCCAGCACTGAGAAGTCCACTGCAAAACAATGTCCCTAAGTGCCACATCTACACAGCTTCTAAATATCATCAGGGATGGTGAGTCAACACTCAGAATGTTGGCTAATTGCCCATTTATCACCCACACCAAATTTTTAATCTTGATCCTTGGACAGTTTTCTTGTTCCTTGATGGGAGTGTATTGGGTGCAAGTAAGCAGTGCTCACATAGTAAAATGATTTCTACCAATTGCTAAAGCTGAACACGTTGAGGACATACAGCCATCAAAAAAATGAGCTTGAAGAGCTTTTGTCCTTCGGGTCGCTAGGAAGAAGTCAGTGGGCCATAGACAAATTTCTAGGTGATTCCTCAAGGCTAACGTAAGTCTCGAAAGCACCACACAAATGGCACTGTGTGGATAGGTGCAGGGGGTTCTGTTCGAAACCAGGCAGAAACACCAATTAAGTGTAGTGGGTTTGTTCGCATTTCTTACCTTCTGTGAGATAACAATTAGGAGGAATGCAAAGCAGGCTCTAAACTTTAAAGAATATAAAGAAGTTTATTAACAGAACTAAAAGAAAAAAGGAATAATAAGGGTCGGAATAAACCTTCAGAACACTTTTCTTCCCCCCATCCTCCTCCCTTCTCCCACTTACAACATAAAGACACGAACTTGGGATTATTTCAGTCAGTTTACCACCTCCATAATAAGTCTTTCATCAGTTCACTTAGGGAGAGGAGTCTCTTTTGCCCATGCTATGGGCTTCTCCACAAGAAACAGTCTTCTCATAGCTTCAATGTCACAGCACAACAGCCGCCCGGGGTGGTTTTCTGCTGGCATGTGAAAGTCCCTTCCCTCGACTTACAGCTTTCCCCACAGCTGTTTTTGAGGGTTCAATCTTAGCTAATGGGGTACCATTTTAAGGATGAGCTGTTCAAGAGCAAAGGTTCTCTTCATCTATCTCTGGGATCATCTTCAGCTCTAGGCACAGAGGTCTTCTTCTTCTTCCCTGGGAGCAAGGGTCTTCACTTCATCACTATTTCTCTCTGTTCAGGCTTCTCGTTGGATCACAGCTATTTCAACATTTGCTTATTTCAGCACAGGCACCTTTGCTCGTGGCTACAATTTGAACACTCCACCTCCCACGCTTTCATGAAATTACAAAAGGGTTCTCAGATGTATCATAGTCCATCACCATAGCTTTACAAAAGAATTTCAGCTTTTAGGTTTGAAGCATCTCCTCTATCTCCTCCCTCTGGGCTTCAGCTCTTTCTTCTTCACTGACTTTGATGTCACTATCATGGTGTCTATTCACGTGCCTTTGCCTTTCCCTTTCCCCTGACCTGGGAGAGGATTGATGTCTGCAGGTTTCATCTCTTCTGGGGAACTTACAGCGCTGAAGGGGTTAATCTTACCGGCCTGCAGCCGGAACTTATCTGTCTCTGCTAGTCCCATGGTCTCTGCCAAATGGCAGCTGGAGCTGGTCTCGGTATAAAGTTCATTTCGGCGTCCCACCGGAGAGGGGGTCGGTTACCCTGGCCCGTACGGAGCCGCGGGGCTGCTCGAATGGAGCAGGAACGGCTGAGATATTTGATGTTTAGCTAAGCGGCCACGATCTTGCCAAGCCATGCTGAGGGGGGTGGGGGGGCCGGTCTGCATGGAGCTGTGGGCTGTGGCCCGGCCCCCGCCGCGCCCAGCGGCCTGGCCCAACCCGGCCTGCCGGGCCGAGCGGGCACCCCAGTTACCCGTCCAAGGGCCGGAAGCAAGAGAGCGATTCCCGGGCTTGTTCATCTTTAAATGTGTTTTTTACAGAAGAGTGTCCAGCTTCTTAACAGAGCTGTCAATATTCAAATTAGCCAGTTGATTAGTTCTATCAGATCTGGAGGAAGTTACAACAGCCCCTTTGCAAAAATATCACTTCCATAGCTGGTGGAATTTCTTTTTCTTAACTAAAACTCCAAGCTGTGCTAACCCATGACAGTAGGTTTGGTAAAAAGTTGTACCAGTCCTTATAGCTGAGGTACAGGCAGCTCCCCTGGCACCAGCTCTTTGAGCATATCACATAGCACAAGTTCACACAGATTAATTCAGTGCTCATGCTCAGCAGGGATGGAGATGGGGACTAACTGTTCCAGGACTACTCTCATCCAAGACCTCGTTCAAGGTAAGATGCTGGTAAACAGGATAAATTTGCTAACAGTTGCTTCATCATGGTTGCATGTTCCATGCATGCCTTTGGTAAATGGGATGTAACCTGAGCAAACTTCTCACAGTAAAAGTTATAGATACTACATCGCCTGCAATACAACGTAGGCATGGGTGTAATCTCTGCATAATGTTCAGTAAATTACTGAAATTACTGAAATTTACTGAAAATTCAGTAAAATACTGAATTACTAATATTCAGTAAATTTACTCACTTCTTGCACAGTGACTTGGGTATTGTTGGGGTTTGGGAGTTGTTTCTTTTTATTTTTTCTTTTCGTCTTTCTTCTTTTCCTCTTGAGGAATTTTTCCCCATACTAAAGGATAATTGCCAGGTACTTAAGGGGGACAAAAGGTCTGGCCGAAACAGGGAGGGGACTTCTTAACTGCCCTGTTACCTGGGCAAAGGCTAGGTTTTTTTTCGCTCGAGCTCTTCGGCTTTCAGAAGACACGGAGGCTGCAGTCGGTTTTGGGGAGAGGTCGCCCTCACTGCAGGTTTTCTGCCTTCTGCTACCTTCTTTTTTTTCTGCCGTGAGTGGGGATTTCTGCTGGCCAGAGCCGCTGCTGAGAGGGATCCTTTTCACCATCTGCTGGGGTGCCTCAGGGGGCCCGGGACCCCGAGCCCTTCTTTCACTGCGCCGCCGGAAGGC
>VXAZ01001839.1:0-33116 GCA_013399875.1 Gymnorhina tibicen | reverse complement strand
TATATATATATATCAGTAAAGAACTGTTATTCCTATTCCTCATATCCTGGCCTGAAAGGCCCTTAATTTCAAAATTATAATAATTCGGAGGGGAGGGAGTTATATTTTCAGTCCAAAGGGGGCTTCTGCCTTCCTCAATAGACACCTGTCTTTCAAAACCGAGACAGGTATGAAGCTCTATCCCTAAGAACAGATTTTGGATAATGGTACAGTGCAAAGTCTGTTCCTCCCACATTTCCTGTCCACAGACTAGAGAAGAAATATCCCATTACCCCCCATTAGAAGGGTGATAAAATAGTATGAATCAATGAGAAAGGGCTTCTCAGTCCTGCATGAGGACTGACTCCACCATCTTCTGGAAACTGCAAGATAGTCAACAAAAAGCATATTTTCTAATATACTGTTCAAAGAAAAGACATTGCAGATTTATATATTCAATGACATAGCAGCTTAAAATTCACCAGTTTCACTTTCTGGAACTTTTATCTAATCATTTTCTTCTACAACAGTTCAAGTTTCAGTTTCTTATGAAGAGAAAATAGAAGAGGTAAAATGGAAATGCCTGAAAACTAGCAGGTGGTGGTGCTGCTCCTTCCACTCTTCTCAGGATTAAAAGTCGCTCCTCACTCCCTTCCTTGCTTTCTTCCCCATCACACCCTGAGTCTTTCACAACTTTGGGGAATACTCAGCATTTCTGAACAAAGAAATAAAGTATCTGATGACTTTCTACTATTGGTATATTTAATGGAATAATTCACCTTACCGGGACTTTAAATTTTATGCAAGCTTCTTATTCTACCACAGTAAAATAGCTTGAAGCTCTGAGAAGTCACAATTCATTTTGATTTATAGCAGATTGGCTTATGGTATGTATCTGAATGTTCACAGTTAGTCTTGAACAAGCAGTAAGTAATATAACCTAAATGAGTTTTATTTTATTAAAAGAATTACACTAAATCATGTAACCTTGCATTTTCTGCAAGCCAATAGTTTCTTACTAACTCAGCTAGATTCACTGAAACACATTTCTCAGCTCTTCATTTGACTGTAAACTTTACCTCCCAGTTGACAGTTAACCATTTTAACATTGAACTGATGTATGTAAGTTACTAAAAGAAGCAGCCTAACAAAACTGAAGGTACACAGGTATGTTTGCTGTTTTTCCCAGAAGGGAATGCTTCTTTCTCTATCCATTTTCTTGGTTACTTTCTGAAGATCTCTATCCCTAAGGAAGCAAGCACTGGGAGAGAGGAAAGGAAAAGGCAGCTCATAAGTGTGTCAACTGTCCACATATATGAAGAAACCTCGTGGGTGTAAAATTATGCATTGGTGGTATCCTTTAGGAGCACCAGTGTTTTCAACAGCTACAGCACAGTGGTGGCATGGTTGGAGCAGCATTGAGGAGAGACTGCCATGGGGAAGTTCCATAGGCAGCAGTCATGGTGGCAGCAGCAGCAGTGACAGCAGGGATAGCCTTGGTGCCAGAGGCCTCACCCCAGTAGTGTGACCTGTATTTACTCCCAAGCATGTCGTCAACAGAGGCTGATTTTGTCAGGTGTTTATGCAGTGGACAAAGCAATAGAGGCCACCTGAGTTTCCTGGCAGGGATATCAGTTTGGTTGAAAGATTTAGTGGTTTGCTTCACACCATCCTTTGAAGCCCCTGGAGCTGACTGTATGAGAGGATCACGCTCAGAACGGTGGGCTAAGATGTTGGAGAAGACCACAGGATCATCCCTAGAAAAAGTTTCACTGAGAGGAGTACTTTGTCCTCTGCTCTTCACTCTAGATATACACTCCAGCCCTAAAGACAGCCAAACAGTAACAGATTTCAGAGGAGTAGAAGCCATTTCATCATCTTGGACAGTGTCTTCCTGATTGGATTTTTTAGCACCTAACATCTCCCCTATGATACCAGCCTCTTGATCTTCAGATGAACTTAATCCAGGCCTTTCTACTGGGCAGGAGAGAGACTTCCAAGATACTTGCACAGAAGAAGCTTGCAGCATAATTGCTCCTACTTTGTGCTGTTGAGGTCCACTGCAGAGTTTCTGGGAGCCCCATTCTGGAGGAGAATCTTGCATTTTTTGTATCACCATCCATTTGGCAGAACCTCTGCCCATTTGTTGCATCATTCACTGTGAGTGAGGTGTCACTTTTGCTTCCCATTTCCGTATCACAGCACTGTTCTTTAACATTTCCTCTTATCACGTTCCACTGGGGGAAACTGCAAGGAGTTCTTTTAGAATTAGATGGCCAGGAATGAAATTAAGCCAAATGAGGCAAACATTGTATCTGAGAACCGTTTATTGGTAATGAAAAACAAAAAGAAAAAGGAGTTGCCCAAATGAAAGATGGCTAGAAAAGACAGGAAAGAAGGAAGGAAAATCGAAAAAGGATGGGAGAGAGGGGGGAGAGAGAGAGAGAGAGACAGAGAGAGATGGAGTGGAGGCAGAGAGAAAAAGAGGAGGGCGTTACCACCAGTGGATCAGGGAGTGCCATTGGCATCCACACGACAGGTTGGGGTGGACAGGCTGCCTACTAACAAGCCTGCACAGCTCTCAAAGAGGTGCAGCTTCACAGGCGCAGCTCCTGTGGTGACGGGCGGCCAGATACATAGTGAGTGGGCGCTTGGACTGGAGGTCCAGAACCCTGGACAGGATCGCAGCGAAGATCACAGCGACAGGCTGGATTGGGGTGGCAGGGTGGGCTGGACTGGAGCAGCAGGGCTGAACACAAGTAGCTCAGGCAGGGATGTGGCACGAAGTGGCAGGGTGGTGATGAGGGACACAGGGAGGCAGGACAGGTGCGAGGGCAAGCAAGAGCCAGAGAGGGCAGGAGAGCCAAAAGGCAGCCTAAGACCAGTGCAAAGGAGTGAGTGAGCCAGTGAGCAGGTGTCTTGGTTTGAAAGACAGGTGTCTGCTAAGGAAGGCAGGAGCCCCCCTTGGAACGGAAAATGCAACTCCCTTCCCTCCAAATTATTATAAATTTGAAATAAAGGGGCTTTCAGGCAAAGATATGAGGAACAGGAATAACAGGTTTTTTACTAATATATATATATATAGCTATATAACAAAGCAATAATACAGAAACACTGTTTTAACCTGACAGAGTCAGGATACGACCTGACAACCTGCTGGGCAGGATGATGGTAGCAGTCCGATTAGGTGGTAGCTGCAGTTCTCTTTGAAGTGGTCCTGTTGAAGCAGTGATGTTGTAGAAAAGGTCTGGTCCTCCTCGGAAAGTCCAGTGGTGGTTGTGTAGCTCTTGTCCTCTGGGAACCCAGTAGGTAAGGCTGCTCATGCTGTTCCAAACCCCAGATTATATCCAGGTGGGAATGCTTGGCTCCTTCCCCCTGGGCGGAGCATCTCACAATGGGATGGTGAGTCATGTGGCAAGGCACTGATGGGCCCATTAACAGGAGATAGTCCGGAGGGAGGGGGCAAGGAACATTGCTACACCTGGTTTCAACAGCTCATGAAGATGGTAATAGAATACACTGTAATCCAGGACAGCAGGCGAGCCAGCAAGCAAGCGAACTAGCAAGCAAGCAGCAGTGAGGCCCAAAAAAACCCAAGTCTCAAAAGCCCCGACTCACCAAGACCCAAAAAGCATAAGACCCAAAACCCCCACAGCTTGTGATGCAGTTACCTTTTATGTCCTCTGGCTCCTCCCAAAGTCCGCCTGCTGGCAGGAGACCATTAGCCCAGTCCAATGTCCCACTGCAGTCCATTGGTGGAGACCTTTTACCGTATGATTGCAGAAGCCTCTCTGGAGGGTCCTGCTGACTGCCTGTCCCATGTGAAGTGTTGCCAGTCAAAGTCTCCCCAGAGACAAGGCTTCTTCTAGTTGCCTCCTGCACGTGGCACATTGTGCACCCCTCCTCCACATACCTCTGACTACCAGTGTTGAGACAAATCAAAACTAAATTGGCTCCTCACACCTGTTGTCATGGTTTAGGAATGGTAGTCTCAAGTTTAGTGCTCCCACTGAGACTCTCAAACCATACTGCCACTCGCTTGCTCCCCATCTTTCCCCCCGTTCCCTCCTGTGGTGGGCTGGAGAGAACTGGAGGCAGAAAAAATAAAGATTGCTGGTTGACATAAGAACAATTTACTTGAAACAGCAATGAGATAAGAAAACAAACAGTAACACCACAAATACTGAGGGAGGGTACAAAGAAAAGAAACACTATTGCCCACCTTCAAAACTCCCAACAATAGAAAATACCCAGCTGCCCCCTCTGCCATGCTACCCCCACTGCTCCTTCTGGCTTGGAACTAGCATTACTGTCCTAGGTTACAATGTAAGATGTAACCAAAAGCATGTATTCTATTATCATCTTCACAAGCTGTTAAAGCAGGTGGGGCTGTGCTCGTTATCTCCTACCATGACTCATCCTTGATAACTCCCTCCAGGGGCTATCTCTGTTTAATGGGCCATCAAGGACCTACTGCATGACTCATAGAATTACATCAGCCCATTGTGAGATGCTCTGTCCAGGGGGGAGGAGCCAAGCATTCCCACCTGGATATAATCTGGGGTTTGGAACAGCACAAGCAGCCCTACTTATTGGATTCCCAGAAGACAAGAGCTACCATTGGACCTTCAGGTGAAGACCAGACCCTTCTACAGGATCACTGCTTCAACAGGACCACTTCATCTGGACTGCTACCACTACCCTGACTAACAGGGTGTCAAGTTGTATCCTGACCCTGTCAGTGTTCTTTTACTATTGTATTTATTTTAATTTTCCTATTAAATTATAATTCTGACTTGCAATCTTCCACTGGTTTGTTTTCAAACAAGTACACTTACTAAAAGCAAACCCTCTGGCTAAGAACTGGCATTATCCCACCACTCAGTCCATCACATTTGCTCACCTGGAAGGAAGCCCTTCTCCCTGGAAGAGTCTTCCTGCCCTCAGGCAATTATGTGAGGTGATACAGAATAACCTCCAGGTCCCAGCCATGCTCCCTCCCAGCTTCTGCAAAAATTAACCTTATCCTGGCCAGAACCAGGACATTATCCACCCCTTATTCTATGCCATCTTCATCATGCCCAGATCCTACACCTTCCAACTACATATGTTTTTACATACATACATACATATATATTTATATTTACATACATTTATATATTTACACATGCACAAGTATAATTTCCAAAGTCAGTGGCTGTCCCTCCAAGATGTCTCTTGAGTTCATTTAGTCCATGACTGGGGGTTCTATCCATCCTAGGTGTCTTCCAGGGTAGGAGGGCTAGTTTGCTGTTGGGTGGTTGCAAGATCCCTCAGGAGCTCAGGACTGGTGTATCTGGAGCAGTCCATATCCACGGTCTGTGGTGGTTATGGGATACAGTGGCAGTGTCATTCAGGAACCAGTATTACACAATTCAACATTACAGACTGTTCTTACTCAAAAATCAAATCTCCTTGAAGTACGCATCATGTTTCCCTGTCCCTCTGCATTACCCACCAAGTGCACCCAGATCCTTGAGCAAAAACAATGCCACAGATGGATTTGCCTTTGCTTGTGGAAGAATTAATCTAAACTGTGTTCCCTAACACTTATTTCTCATATGCACCATGGGGACTTTATCCCTTGTGGGGTACATGGAAGTTTTAATTGGGCAAGGCCAGCTTGATTATTGAAGCCCCTAGTGTTGGCTAATGAGATGGCTCTTGCTAAATGGAGATCCCAATATATGAAGGTCCCACCACCTACTGCTTTGAATGTGGTTTTTGAACCATTCAATTTTCTCACAGGCTAGTGCATGTGAGGGAATATTATATACTCACTCAATACTGTGCTCTTTGGGGCAGATGTCTATGAGTCGATTTTTGAAATGAGTCCTGTTTTCTAACTCACTTCTTTCTGGGATGCCATGTTACCATAGGACTTGCTTTTCAAGGCCAAAGATGGTGGCCTGGGCAGTGGCATGAGGCCAAGGGTACATCTCCAGCCAGCTGGTTGTTGCTTCCATCATTTAAGTACATAGCACTTTCTTGGTGGGTTTGCAGGAGTGTAATGTAATCAGTCTGACAGGCCTCCGCATATTTATATTTCAACCATCGTCCACCATACCACCACTTGGCCTGCTTGAATGCAGCACATATTTCACAGTTATGGATAACCTGAGAGATAGTACTCACGGTTAAGTCCATCTCTCAATCACAAGCACATCTGTATGTTGCATTTCTTCCCTGATGACCTGAGGTATCATGGCCTCACCAAGTCAGAAATAATTCACCCTTAAGTTGCCAGTCCAGATCCACCTGAGACATTTTAATCTTGGCAGCTCAATCCACCTGTCTCTTTTTGTGGTCTTTGGTAGCCCGGTTCTTGGGTACATGTGCATCTACATGATGTACTTTGACAGTCAATGTTTCTACCCAGGCAGTGAAGTCTTGCCACAGCAAGACACAATTCAGCAGCACAGGTGGGTTTACCTCTGTGCTGGCAATTGGTCTTTTTTCCATTGGTTTAGCCATACCCAAGGAGCATTCACGAGTCAGTGTAGAGGTAGAGCTGGCCATTTCTCTTGTTCAGTGATACCTAAAGCCAGCTGGATGGTTTTCAGCTCTGCAACCCTACTTGAACCATCTTGTCCCTCAATATCTCCTATGCCTTGCTGTGTAGGACTCCATACTGCAGCTTTCAATTTTCAATGTATCTCTACAATACAGCAAGACCCATCAATAAAGAGTGCATATTGCTTTTCACCTTCTGGTACCTGATTATATGGTGGGGCCTCCTCAGTATATGTCACCTTTTCCTCCTCCAATGATGATGATAGTCTGACATTTTCACCTTGGGGCCAGTTCATGATGAATTCCAATATCCCTGGACAACTGGAGTTTCCTATGCAAGCTCGCTGTATGATCAGTGTGATCCAGTTAGTCTATGTAGCATCAGTGGGCATGATGTGTGGAAGGGACTTTGCTTTTGAACCTCCAGCCCAGCACTGGCAGTTGGGGTGCCAGAAGAAACTGTGCTTCAGTGCCAATCACTTCTGAGGCAGCTCAAAACCCTTCTTAAGCCACCAATCTCTTTTTCAATTGGGTTGTTACTGGCCTTGGATCCTTTGTATTCTCGACTCTAGAACCCCAGGGCTTGTCCTCAAGTCTCCCAGGATACCTTTTTGCCAGAGATGGCAGGAAGGACCATTCTCCTCAGCTACAGTGTAGAGCACATCTTTCACGTTTTGTCCTGTCCTGACTGGCCCAAGGGCTACTGCATGAACAATATCCTGTTTAATTTGTTAAAAAGTTTGTTGTTGTTCAGGACTGCACTTGAAATTCTTCTTCCAGGTCACTTAATAGAGATGGTTTACAATCTGACAGTAATCTGGAATAAGCATCCTTCAAAAATCCACAGTGCCAAGGAAAGTTTATGTTTCCTTCTTGGAAAGTTGGTGGGGAACAAAACTGCTATTTTGCTGATCACGTGCATTGTAAACTGACGACATCCATCTTGCATTTTACTGCTAAAACCAGAATTTTCTGGGCAAGTTCCTTGGCCTTACTTTGCTTCATGTCAAAATCAGCCTTCAGAAGGATCTGCATTATATTCTCCCCTTTCTCAAAAACTTCCTCAGCAAAAACTGCCCCACACAATGATGTCATCAATGTGTTGCGAGTGTTCTGGAGCTCCACCCTTTTCCAGTACAGTCTGCATCAGTCTATGGCAAATAGTGGGGCTGCTTCCACCCCGAGACAGTCAGTTCCTGGTGTACGGGATGCCTTTTCATTGTGAAAGCAAACAGTGGCCTTCACTCTGCTGCTAAAGGAATGGAGAAAAATGTATTAGCAATGTCCATGATGGCATCCCTTTGCTGCCTTGGACTCCAGTTCATACTGAAGTTCCAGCATGTCCGTCACAGCAGCACTCAGTGGTGGTGTGACTTTGTTCAGGACATGATAGTCCATGGTCAGTCTCCACTCTCCACTGGACTTACACACTGGCCATATGGGGCTATTAAAGTATGAGCAAATCTTACTGACCTCTCCCTGGCTATTCAGTTCACGAATCATCTCATGGATGGGGGTCACAGAGTCCCAGTTGGTGTGGTATTGTTGACTATGCACTTTTGTGGTAGTGATCGGTACCTGTTGTTCTTCAACCTTCATCAGTCCCACAGCAGAAAGGTCCTCTGAGAGACTAGGCAAGGTATTCAGCTGTCTAATTTCCTCTGTCTTCACAGCAGCTATCCCAAAAGCTCAATGATACCCTCTTGGGTTCATGAAGTACTCTCTCCTGAGGTAATCTATGCCAAGGATGCATGGGGTCTCTGGGCCGATAAGAAAGGGGTGATTTTGCCATTCATTCCCAATCAGGCTCACTACAGCTTCCAGTACAGTCAGCTGGTTGGGATCTCCCTGTCACCCCAGAAATAGAGACAGATTCTGCCCCTACAGATCTTGATGGCATCAGGGTACATTCTGTGCCAGTGTCAACTAAAACCTTATACTCTTGTGGGTCTTATGTGCCAGGCCACTGGATGCACACAGTCCAATAGATCCAATTGTCCCTTTCTCCTAGCTGGCTGAAGGCAGGGCCCGTGTAGTTCTTGTCATAGTACTTATTGCTCATTTCTTGTAAATATGAACTGGAGATCCCTTCAAGAGGATCAGAAATAACATTCAGTCCTTCCATTCTGTCTAAGGACTTGCCCTCTGGAAAATGGAGTGGCATTTATCCTTGAAGAATTTCCTGTGGTGGTTATCCTTTCTCTCAACTCACATACCTGTGCTGCTAAGGCAGAGGTGAGTGTTCCATCCCACCTCCTTATGTCTTCTCTGTGGTCATGCAGGTAGAACTGAAGGTTACTTATGGTGTGTAACCCTCTCTCGAGCAGGGGCATACATGCTCCCAATAGCAGAAACTCTGGTCCATACTGGCTGGGGCATGGGACATTTCCTCTCTAGCTTTTTTGGGTCTTTCAAGTCTGTCCACAGTCTTAGACAGTCTTTTCACAGCCAAGATGCAGGTTGTTAGGGAGCAAAAGAGATGATCTTAATATTGTCGAAGTCGGGTAATCACCTGAAGCAATGTTTCTTCTCCTTGACATCAATGTATGACAGTGGTGCACTCCATACAAACTTCCGCCACATGGATTGTGTAAGCTGAACTTGATCTGGATCTACAGTGAACTGCTCGTTATTTGAATCCCTACAGATTTCCTCCAGCACAGCTAATTCTCTCAGGAACTGGATACCTTTCTCCATGGCCTTCAACCTGTTTGGGCACACTATTAGATCATCCTTAAGAGAATATCTTTCCTTAATGCTTGACAGCAGTCACCTCCAGAGGTTGAGAGTTCCTGTCCTCTTCCCAAACCTCTTGCCAATGCCCACATCATGGAACAGGGATCTCAGTTACTTGGTTCCACTACCATCTGCTGAGACAATGGAGAAAATGGTAGATGTTACTAGAGTCCTGACAGTCATGTGGCATTTCCTGAGACAACGGAGAAAATGGAGGCTATTACCTGCAGCCCAGTGGCAATGTGGCTTTTCTTCAGACAAGAGAGAAAATGGCGGACATTGCCACAGCCCAGTGGAGACATGCAGCCTTCCAAGATAAAGGAGAAAATGGCAGACACCACTGCAGCCACTGCCTCCTTTCCCCTGAGCCCAAGACAACGAAAAACAATGATGAACAAACCCTCAGGCTGGATTCTCTGTGCTACACTGACTGCTCTGCTTTGCCTGGACTACACTGACCACACCTGGACCACACTGACCACACTACTCTGTTTGTCACTTCTCTCCCTCAGGATAAAAAGGGAATAAATAAATGGTCACGGTTCCACTGCATGTTGGCCTTTTCTTCCAAAAGGTCAAAATGATGACCTGGTCATCCTTGCCAGGTTGATGCAGGCAAGTTTCACCAATTTGTTAAGGTAAATGTGAAGCATCTGTTCCAACAACAGTTGATTATGTCCCACACAGTTTTACATTCATGCACTAGCTAGAGAACTACAAAAAACATGTAATAGTGTAATCTGGGCTGAACTTTAGGCACAAGCTGAGACATTAAAAACTGGATGAAATGTCTGCAGACCAAGTTAATATCATTTACTAGGCCACAGAAAGACTTTCATGTATCTCCCTGGATTTGCCCTTGAAGGAGGTGTGATGTGTGCTCTGCTATAATGGCTTTCATTGATAAAACATGCAAAGTAGGTAGGTAAATGAGGTTGAATGAGCTCTGAAAGACCATCTGCATATGTACAGGACCAAATAACCCTTGTAAGCATAAATCCAGATTCTATGATTTTTATAGTAACAGAATAGAAACTTTAAAAAAGAAAAAGTATAGTAGGAGAACCATGTTATGCACAGTTAACCTCTGCTTGTTACTGTGATTTCCTGTCCTCAGACCAAGCAGTCACCTTCAACTAAGTTAGACATCTAAGTTAGACACCTACATACTTACTAGATGTGTAATGAAATAATGGTCCTAGAGTAAAGGCTTGAATTTCCCATATGGTCAGTACAAAATAACCTGAGCTACAGAGATGAATTAGAAAATCTAAGAAGTATTACAGATTGACTGATGGAGCTGCACTCTACCATGTCTTAGACAAATGCAGCCACCATTCACTTCACAAGAAGCAATGGATTCCCTACCCTCTCATCACCAGGTAGAAGGAAGTGATCTTAGAGACAGAGAGGAGTGGAAAAGGGTTTCTGCTTGGGGTGGCAGGCAAAACCCCTCAAGATGTACCTCACCCTCCCTGTGCCCTTATGCAGGTACAAGGCCCTGGAATCTCAGGACCAGGGAAATAAGACTGTGGATGAAGGTTCTTTTGGGATGAAGACATTGCCCAGGGCAGAGCAGCCTATCTTCTGCATCATGACCTCCGCAATTAAGAAAAAAAGAGAGTAATAGTCATTGGTGACTCCCTTTTGAGAGGAATGGAGAGCCCGCTATGCCAACCAGACCCAACCCATAGGGAGGTGTGTGGCCTCCCTGGGGCCTGGGTAAGGGAAATCGTCAAGAAACTTCCCAGTCTGGTACAGCCCACTCTACCCTCTACTGGTTTTTCAGGTAGGCACCTGAGGTCCCAATGAGGTCCCAACAAGAAGGCTGTGGAGAATCAAGGGGGACCTTCAGGGCCTTGGGACAACTGGTCAGGTGCCGCTGTGCAGCTTGGCTGGTGGAGGAAGCTGCAGCTTGTCCCTAAGAGATCCTGGCTTAGGAACTCCTGGTGGTGCCTGGGCACCTCGCGGTACAGCTTCTCTCTCACTGTGCGATGAAGGCACGCAGCCACTCTCACACAGAGCCGCTAGCTCAAGTGGTACCAGAAGCAAAGAGTCCAGAGGCGGCCCTTGCCAGGGAATCCGATGTTTATTCTGACCAGCACCCAAGCAGGCCAGGTAGCAAGAGCGCGGGCCTCAGCCCTACAGGTTCTTATCAAGGAGTACAGACAGGGGGAGGGATAACAGCTGAAGACCAATTAGGCGTGACCCAGGGTTAGAGTGACTGTCTGGCTGCTGACCAACCAGAGGGACCTGATTCACACAGGTCACAGGACCAGGTGAGACGAATCCTACCAACTGAGTTTGTGGGGGATATCAGACCTCTGAGTTCACCCACCACCGAGTCCCTGGGCTCCCTGGTCCCCCAGCCACCCCAACTGGTGGCTCAGGGACTACAACAGTCAGGGACAAGAAGTTACAGGAAGTGATGGAGCAAGAAACAGGAAAATCATGAAGATGAACACCTGTCTTTGAAACAGGTATTACGAGCAGAATTTTGGGTTTTTTTGATCATGGGTCAATTTATACAATACTGAGCCTGCTAGCAGCTAACAGGGTCTACCTGTTGCAAAGGGGATAAAGGGTCTTAGCTCAGGAGTTATCAGGGCTCATTGAGAGAGCTTTAAATTTTGAAGGGGGAATGGAGACAGGGACAGACTTGACAGAAATAAGATGTGGTACAGGGAGAACAATAGTGATGGCACTAGCAGCAAAAAGAGGGGGAATACCTCAATCAAGAACAATCAGCCAAAGACATAACCACAAGACAGAACTGTGTGGCATCCCTGTGCATCCCTACTGGGATACTGACACAATGAAATACTAGTGCCTGCACACCAATGCATGCAGTATTAGAGAACAAATAGGACAAACTAGAGATCTGTGTGAAGTCACAGGGCTTTGATCTCACTGTGATTCGGGAAATGGGGTGGGATACCTCAAATGACTGGAATGAAGGGCTGTTGTCATGAAGGGCTACACACTGTTTAGGAAAGACAGACCAGAAAGTCATGGTGGTGGAGTTGCAGACTAGCAAGGGTAACACTGTTGCAGGTGTTTGCTACAGGTTGCCTGATCAGGAGAACAAAGTGTATGAGGTCATCTACAGACAGCTTGAATCAGCCTCAAAGTCACAAGCACCAGTCCTTTTGGGGGACTTTAATTAGTCTGACATTTGCTGGAGAAGAAACACAGCAAAGCCAAAATTGTCCAGGACGTTCCTGGAAAGCACTGATGACAAAGTCCCTGGAAAGGTGATGGAGTGCCTCATTCTGGAGGCCATCTCTATCCATATGGATGACAAGAAGGGGATCGGGAGTAGTCAGCATGGATTCACTAAAGGCAAATCATGCTTGACCAACCTGATGGCCTTCCATGATGAGAAAACTACCTGGATGGATGAGGGGAGAGCAGTGTGTATTGCCTACCTCAACTTTAACAAGGCTTTTGACACTGCCTTTTGACAATATCCTCATAGGTAAACTCAGGAAGTGTGGACTGGATAAGTGGACAGCAAGGTGGATTGAAAACCGGCTGAATGGCACATCCCGGAGGGACGTAATCCAGTAGACCCTCCAGGGTCTAGCTGGAGGCCTGTCACTAGTGGTGCCTGCCAAGAGTCAATACTGGGTCCAGTATTGTTTAACTTGTTCATCAGTGACTTGTGGGGAGGGGCAGACGCCTCCTCAGCAAGTTCACTGAAGACACAAAGCTGAGAGGAGTGGCCAGTACCCAAGAGTGTTGTGCTGACATTCAGAAGGATCTTAACAGGCTGGAGAGCTGGGCAGAGAAGAACTGTCTGAAGTTCAACAAAGACAAATGCAGAGTCCTGCACCAGTACAGGCTGGTGGCCAAACTGCTGGAAAGCAGCTCTGCAGAGAAAGACCTGTGGGTCCTGGCGAACAACAACCTGTCCGTGAACCAGCAGTGAGCCCTTGTGGCCAAAAAGGCCAATGGTATCCTCGGATGCTTTAGGAAGAGCATTGCCAGCAGGTGGAGAGAGGTGATCCTGACCCTCTACTCAGCCCTGGTGAGGCCGCATCTGGAGTGCTGTGTCTGGTTCTGGGCTCCTCAGGACAAGAGTGACATGGAGTTCCTGGAGCAGGTTCAGCAGAGGGCTGAAGTTGGGACTCTTCAGCCTTGAGAAGATGACTGAGAAGGGACTTCATCAGTGTATATAAGTATAGGAAGGGAGGGTGTCAAGAGGAGGAAGCCAGGCTCTTCTCAGTGGTACCAAGCAATAAGACCAGAGGCAACAGTCAAAAACTGATGCACGAGAAGTTCCACCTGAATATGAGGAAGAACTTCTTTACGGTGCAGGTGACCATACACTGATCACCCAATTGCCCAGAGAGGATGTGGAGTCTCCCTCTCTGGAGATATTCAGGAACTGTCTGGATGCAATTCTGTGCAATGTGCTCAGGATGACCCTGCTTGAGCAGGGAGGTTGGACCAGATGACTGCACTGATGGTCCCTTCCAATCTCACTCATTCTGTGATTCTCTGAAAGTAAGGGCTCTTTAAAAGATTATGTGTTTCTTTGACTGTGTAACATTGTATTTAAAGCCAAGCAGTATTGCCTTGATTTCAGTGAAGTCTGAATTAAAAAAAAATACATAGTCAAAATTAGTAGGTGCCTCCAAATCAAGGTGAGGTAAAAAGTTATGAAGAGATATCTGAATTGCTCTCACAAGGACTTCGAATTTAACAACATGCTTCCAGGTAAAACAAGGTTGAAGGCTGCACTGTGAAGGCATGCTAGGGCTGTGATGAAAGTAGATTAAACATGACAGCTTTCTCAACTTGAGGGAGTTGACTTTAAACCTATGTAAATGTAGTTTGTTTTAATGTCTGTATACCAGAGCCAAGTAAAGTTTTCATAATGGCCAGCAGCATTTGCATACCTGGAAACTGTTCTTTAGCTGAGCAATGCACCAAGCTATTACTTCATTTCCTCTTAGTGTCCTGTGATAAATGTGCTTTGAAGTAGTGGCTTTCGCAAATATTAAAAGTTGATGTTGCTATGCGGATGTAGTTGTGTTTAGCTTGCAATAACAGGAACAAAAGGAACCTGCTAGCCTGACTGGATGAAATCTAACGGGCAAGCGTAAGGGGAAACCACCGCCTGCTGAAACCACAAGTCAAGAGGTTACCGTGAGGAAAAGTTCTGACTTCACTCCTGAAATGACCCTCAAAGACCCTCAAGTTAAACTACGCATGCTCTAAAAAGGCGGGATGGAGGAGGGAACATGTTAATCAGTTCTAAGAAAATGTTAAATAGTTTCTGAAAAGTTCTGAATATGTATCCTGACTTAAGAATATGTATGTGGCTGATGCAATACCTGGAGTTTTGTGTGGGACAGCGCACCTCTGGCTACGGTCATGCACCCAGTGCTGTTGCATTTACTTTATTGATTTTGTCCCCTAATAAAATTTTATAAACCTCAGAAGAGGAGTGGGCTTTGTTTCTCACATGTCCCAAATTGCAATTAAATGAGACTGTCAATTAGACCATGCCTGATGCTGTCCTGAGGAGGAACAGAGTTTCCCTCCTTGTGAAATTTTCAGTAATGTTAATAGCTCACCAATAGTAATAGACCAGTTTTTCTTGGCAGTTTCTAATAACCAACAAGGATACTCATAGCCCAGGTTTCTACTAGGAGATTGACTCTTCAGGGGCCCAAAGAGGGTTTTTGCTATGTCTCACAAGTTTCTGAAAATGTTCAGAATGGATGTTGTTAGGGGTTTTTCCCTGAATGGACTAGCATCTAAAGCCCTTTCAGCAAGGCCAAGGCCACCTTTAGGGACACCACTTATTCACAGCAACCATTACTCATGATTAAATGAATTAAAACCTTCTAGCAGTTGGAATACTGTGTTTAGAAGGGATGTAAGTTGGGCAAAAAAAGGGGGGAGGGGAGGTCAGCCAAATCAGCATAGTTTATTTTGACATTTTAAAATTATCTCACCTTTCTCTTTCAAATGAGGTTTTTAAACTTTTTTTTTTCCAAAAACCACTTATTTTTTAATTTGAAGCCCAGTATTTACGCCTTAAAGACCTAGAAATGAAACAACACACTTTCAAGACAATATTCGTATAGGAGGTAATATAAAGGCTGGTCTTTATTGGAGGCCTCCAAGGGGCAGATATGGAAAAATACCCAACTTGCACAGGGAGAATACAGTTTTATAAGTTTAACAAATTAGCATAATTGACAAGAATCCCCAATTAGAAGCACGGGTGATGAAGTAATTCCCCCCTTTTGGTTCCATCTTTTCTGTAGCCCCCCTTTAGATAGGAACTAAACTTTGTTTATTAAAATGTGTCTCAAAGAGCTGGTTTCAATCTTGGCTCCCAGAAAAACCAAGACAGGATAGGGGCCTTGGAGCCTTTTCAATGTGTTTTGTCTTTCTGCCTATCAGGGTAAGAAAAGTACTGAAGCTAGCTAGGAACTACATAACTATACAAGTATAGTCTACAGAGCTATGAATATATGAAGGAAATATAAAAGCAAAAATCATTTTGGCAACAGTATGAAAAAGAAAAGGGAGGGGGTTAAATCACTAACATTAAAAAAAATGTGTTTTCATTTTTAGTCTGCCCAAACTGCACTTTTTCCCTGATCATTTGGTTCAGCCACCAAACCAAAACATCCATTATTCGTTTAGTTCTACTGAGTTCTCCTAATGTGTGGAGACACCCAAATCTGTAGAAATTCTGCAAATACATGCAGAGAATTGCACCAAGGAAAGACAAAGTATGTTTGGAGAAGAAGTAGATACACAGTCCAATATTCAACTATGAATAAAAAACTGTAACTCTGGGTCTTGTGCAGAGAATACACATGGCTGTGTTGGAAAGGGGAAACCTGAGAATTGCCCCTGAAGATCTTGGTGAGGCAAACCTTGGCTCTTCACCTTTCAGTGCTAATTAAACTGGGATAATTTAGCTCTTGCATCCCATTTCTCTTCTGCCTGAATTTTAAATAAAAATAGTTTAAAGGAACTTACTAATCAGGTTTCTGCTTCAGATAATATCGTATGAGTAAGTACATGCCTTCCAAATCAAAGGTGCCTCAACTTTCTAGCCCTTTACTTGATCAATCCAAATTCCTTAAGAAACTTTTCCTCTCTCCATGTTCACGTGCAGTTACAGTGGCTCCTATTTTCAGAAGCCTTCAGTAACTTTCTGAAATTATAGGGCTTCTAGGTTCACCATTAATGAAAGAATATTTCCTAATTAGTAGTAAGTGTTGAAGTTAAGTTCTGCTTTCTCCTGAAGACTCCAGAGCTGGTCTTCTGTGGAGCTGGATGTAAACAACACTACCTCTTTCCAGTCTCCAGTCTGGAAAATACTTGCAAACTGCAAAAGATGCCATGAGAACTGCTACACTGTTTCTAAATATTAGCACATTTTTTGCATGTCTCTTGAGTCACATTAACACCAATGAATGTATATCAATATCAATATTTGTTTTCTACATCATTTGAGTATATGGGGAAGAATAGGAACAAACACTACAAATGCAAGAACAAATTCGAACTTTAAATTTACAAATTAAAATCTGTACTGCTCATCCGGAGTCCGAACTAAAGGGAAAGAAGCAAATGCAGACAACTGAGGCTAGGCCAGGTGACCTGGGAAGAGTATAGAGAAGAAGCACAACTGAGTAAGGATGAGGTGAAGAAGGCCAAGGCTAAGCTGTAACTGAATCTGTCAAGGGGTGCAACGAATAACAGGAAGAGCTTCTGAACGTTAATCAGAAAAGGAAGAACAATGAAGGTGTATAGCCCAGTCCCTCCTCCCTGATAAGCAGTGGTAGAAAACTGGTAAGAATGGATGAGAAGGCTGAGATGCTCAACTTTTTTGCCTCAGTCTTTCATGGCAACCTCTCTTCCCACACCTCCCAAGTGGATGGACAGTAGGATGAGTCTTGGGGGAGCAAAGTCCCTCTCACTATAAATAAAAATCATCTTCATGACCACCTGAGGAACCTGAATGTACATAAGTCTATGGGACTGTGGTGGTGTATCTGTTTCGCCCTAGGCCTCACTATGATTTGAAAAATGCTTGCTAGGCCTCGGCTTTGAACAGTACCTGGGCTGTTCAAGTGCTTCTTGAACTTATCAGAAGCACTGTCTGCTCTCAGGAACTTGTGCTGTATAATCAGCTCCTGCTTTTTTTTTACTCAACAGCCTTGGAAACTTTTTGCCTGAATAACAACCTAAGTGAAATAATACTTTTGTTCTCAATCTTTCAAAGAAAGTTTCTGACCTGAAGTGTGGCCAGGATGAAACATTATGACTAAAGCCCAGTCTCTTGCAGCCCTATAAACAGCAGTCCAAAATGAGACCCTTCGAGCTCTCCTGGACTGCAGCAGCTGTGACCAGCAAAGTCCCTCTGAAAGCCTCTCAGAGACAGCAAACTCTCAAGTTTGCTGTACTCGGAGGATCGCCAAATGATGACTGATCCTGGGCTGATACTCCCACTCCTCCAGGCTCAACTCTTTGCCTGTTGAGAAGATGCAAAGACATCTGAAGTGAGTATTTCACTACCTTAAAGGGAAGTTTTTAACAGGTACCTTGTACAAACTCTTTATGTCTGTGTGCATGCAAGTGTGCATATGCTATACCAAATGTGGGATTTCCAAGAATCTTGGAAATCCTGCTTTCCAAGATTCTTAAGTACTTCAGGTTTATAAATTAGGCCTTAAGTAAGTTACTGTTATGATATAATAAACCCTGTAGGAATCCTTCGCTAAGTGGTTTAACTAAGTTATAAGTTAAGTTAAATGCTTTTAAAGTGCTGTTAAGCTTAAGTTAAATGCTGCTAGGTTTAAGTACTGTTAAGTTTAATTAAGTGCTGTTGGGCCTTCAGGCTGTATTCCTTTTTATCCTTACCCTTTCTACTGTTTTGCCTCATCCCCCCCTCACCCCTGCAATGCCTCCAAATAGATTATTTTGGGATTATTTTGGTTTAGATTAATTGGCTTTGGATTTTTGTTTGCTTTTCCTTTGTATGCCTTAACCATCTAGTAAGTAGTACAGTGACCCTTGCCAATGAACTTTGCCATCCTGTCACTTTTATGTTAAACATGTTTTTACTGATACCTTTGCAAGTGACTCTTTAAGAGATTTGAAACACTCATTCACGAAGAGATGCATCCCAGAGGCCTGAGAGAATTGGCTGTTATAGTTGCCAAGGCACTCTCCATGATATTTGAAAAGTCATGGCAGTCAGGTGAAGTCCCAGGTGACTAGAAAAGGGGAAACATTGCACTCATCTTTAAAAAGGGTAGAAAGGATAACACTGGTAACTACTGACCTGTCAGCCTCACCTCTGTGCCTGGGAAGATCATGGAACAGATTCCTGTAGAAGCCATGCTAAGGCACATGGAAGACAGGGAGGTGATTTGAGACAACCAGTAGGGCTTCACCAAGGCAAAGTCACCAGCCAAAGGGCTTCACCAAAGGTAAAGTCACCAAAGGGCCTCACCAACTTAGTGTCCTTCTCCTTGATGGAGTGACTACATCAGTAGACAAAGGAAGGGTTACAGATGTCATCTATCTACTTCTACTGATGCCATGATGATTTTTTGCTTTTTCATATACCCCTCTTATATACCCTTTTCATATACCCTTTCATACAGCTTTGCATGTATCCTTAGTGCTTTTAGCCCACATACTTGTAATTCTCTCAGTCAGATAACTAGCTTAGACCCAAAGTTCTGTTAAGCCAAGAGACCAAACATCTTGGAAACCTCACAGTTGGGTCAAAAAGCCCCAGACAGCAAGGTCCTCTCCAGAACACATTCTGTAAACTAAGATAGGCCTATTCAGGGGGAAGGTTCCTCAGGATGGGGGCTTCTCTTGAGCCTCTCATTGGGGAATCTTTGATAGATATGCTAATTTGTAAGGTCTATAATTGTATACGTGAATCATCATGTTTGTGTGTGTGCGCATTTGGGCATTTGTACATTTGTGCAGTGCTTTGTTTGGGGAGGTGCACCCTGGTGCAATCTTGGGGCGGGCATCCTGGTGGGCACTTTCGGGTGTGCATTTTCGGTGTGCATTCAGGGGTGCTTTCTACCTGGATGTGATGCACCAAAGGATCCTTGATTAAATACAGAGGTAAAACCCTTTTTTCTCCTCTAACCGTGTTTGGCTTTTAATTCTAAGCCCAGGGAAAGGCAATACTACAAAGCCTTTGACACTGCCACAACATCCTTCTCTCCAAATTGGACAAAGATGGTTTGATGAATGGACTATTACATGAATAAGAAATTGCTTGGATGGTCACATCCAGAGGGTAATGGTCAATGGCTCAGAGTCCCAATGAACATCAGTGACAAGTGGTGTCCCTCAGTGGGTATTGGGACCTGTGTTATTTGATTTCTTCATTAATGACAGACAAAGGGATCAAGTACACCCTCAGCAAATTTGCAGATGGCCAAGACGAGTGGTGCAGGTGCTATACCTGAAGGATGGGATGCCATCCAGAGGGACCTGGGCAAGCTCGAGAATTTGGCCCATAGGAATCTCATGAGGTTTAACAAGACCCAATGCAAGGTCCTGCATCTGGGTTGAGGCAACCCCTGGTATCAATGCAGGCCAGGGGATAAACAGATTGAGAACAGCCCTGCCAAGAAGGGGGTGCTGGTGGATGAGAGGCTGGACACAATCCAGCAAAGTGCGCTTGCAGCCCAGAAAGCCAAATGTGTCCTGGGCTGCATCAAATGAAATGCGGCCAACAGAGTGACGGAGGTGATTCTGCCCCTCTGGTCTGCTCGGTGAGACCCCATCTGGAGTGCTGCATCCAGCTCTGGGGTCCCCAGCACAGGCAGGACATCAATCTGCTGGAGTAAGTCCAGAGACACTAAGATCATTAGAGGGATGGAGTACATCTCCTTTGAGGAAAAGCTGAAAGAATTTGGTTTGTTCAGCCTGAAGAAGAGAAGGCTTCAGAGTGACTTAATTGTGGCCTTCCAGTACTTGAAGGTAGCCTACAAGAAAGATGGAGAGGGACTTTTTTATAAGAGCATGTAGTGAAGGAAGAATGGCTTCAAACTGAAAGAGAGTAGATTAGATTAGATATTAGGAAAACATTTACTGTGGTGTTGGTGAAGCACTGGAACAGGTTGCCTAGGGAAGTTGTGGATGCCCCATCCTTGGAAGTGTTCCAGACCAGGCTGGATGGAGCTCTGAGCAACCTACTGTACTGAAAGGTGTCCCTGTCCATGGAAGAGGGATTGGAACTAGATGGTCTTTAAGGTTTCTTCTAACCCAAACCATTCTACGATTCTATGTTTAAGAGCTAGCAAAACTTCACAGAAAATATGCATTCTGCATAAGCCACAAAACACCTCTTTTTTTTTTATTGCTGTTATCCAGAACAGGGGACTTGCTGAAGCTCACTCAACCTTGATACACTAGAAGTAATTATTTTGTACAACTTTCAACATTTGGGGAAAAATAAATCTTGTTATTCATATGTGAATATGTGTTCCCATGTGTGTGAAAAACCTTGATCCTATGTAAAAGTTCCATGAAATCTGATTGTTCCCAGCATACTGTACTGTCTTTCCTTTCTCTAAGACATAGCTGCCCCATTGGCATCTGCACAGAGTCCTGATCGTTGACTGTAAATGTAAACATTTCAACTAGTGTCATTAAAATTTCAAAGGAAAAGTTGGGGTTTTTTTAATACACCTGTAAACTCCTGCAACACTGATTCACTTTACACATTGTAGAAAGGGCAACAAACAAGAAAACTACAACACCGATTCACTTTACACATTGTAGAAATGGCAACGAACAAGAAATCTGAGGTAAGAAAGATCTCGTTTATACTTGTTTTCTGGCCAAATGCAATACACATTTCCACAACTTGCTTGTAGGAGAGCCCAGTCCAGACCTGCTCGTCCCAAGCGCAGGGCTGCAGTACTGACCCCTTCCTGTACAGCTGCGGCTCGGCGTTGTGCAGCATTTCAAGAGAATAACCATCAGATGGCAGCAGCACACAAACCACTATTTCCAAAGGCTGGCACAGTCGAGTTTTTATCCATGTCCTTCTGCAAATTTCATTTTTCAATGATAGGTAAATAAACCATCTTATTAGAATAGGTATATTATTTGAAAGGAACTAATACACTCCAAAATGCACCAGATGCAGCAAAATCTTCTACTCTTATTCAAGTGAGCTATGATATTTGTCAATCCCCTGTTCCCTTTGAATTGAAGAGGAATTTTATGTCAATCATCTTAC
This sequence comes from Gymnorhina tibicen, assembly GCA_013399875.1. Lineage (NCBI taxonomy): Eukaryota > Metazoa > Chordata > Aves > Passeriformes > Artamidae > Gymnorhina > Gymnorhina tibicen. The sequence continues at coordinate 11,584 of VXAZ01001839.1, read as the reverse complement.
ACAGTATGACTGGGTGAAAATATATGCCAAAAATCTCTATGAAATGCAATTTATATTATTAATTGTGCCCCACTGTGCTGGTGGATGCAGTATGAATTCAACAAAAGAATGGTCTATGCCCAGAATACAAGATTACAAGGTGAACAAAATCTGGTTCCTCTGAAGTATTTTATTCTGCTTGTCAAAACTACAGCTCTCACGTAGTCTGCAATGTTCTTCTCCCCTCTCTTTGGGTACCACTGATATATGGAGGACTTCAGACACACTTTTCTTTTTGTGAGGGTGACACCAGACTCATTGTGAAAAAGCCCTGCAGTTCCCATGACTGCAACCACCCCAGGTGGGACACAAGGGAACATATGCTGCACCCCAAGAATGAGAGAAAGGGCCAGAAGGCACATATGTCATGTGACCGCTACTGATATTTTGCTTCATCTCCTTGTTCAGCCTGCAGTTCTTTATGTGGTTATCATTGGGGTCTGCCTGTCACAGTCATCATTAGCAGAAGACACATGCATACTTCCAGGGGCACTAGGAGTGCACACACCATACTTCATGTCCTCCTGTGCAGCCTCAGGTTCCTCATCCAGTGACTGTCTGCCTGCAGAGCTCTGGGTGCCCACATTCCCCAAGAAGGACATTTGCCTAGATGGTCTCCAGATATTAGCCATAAGCTCTTCAGACAACCAGGTCATGGTGCATTAAAGAAAAAAATTGCACTGGCTCAGCACATACAGAAATAACTATGTAGCAAGTCTATGTCTATCACCAGAGAATTCAGCTTGACTCTTCCTCCTGAACTTGTTTTGCACCATATTCCAGGCAAACTTTTGGCCTTAAGATTCAGTGTATATTATGGCTATATCTAGCATGCTCATGCCACAGCATAGCCAGCAGCCAGAGCATAGCAGTGTGGAGTGCTGCCCAGGTTGCAAAACCTGTGTGTGAAAAGCAGCATAAGAGCTCCCCAGTGCAGTGGCTAGTCTGCCACTGGCACCTGCTTTGTATGCTATCATTTTTAAAGCTGGTGCACGTATTTACAGGTTAAAAAGTAGCTGCGCACTTCAGTCAGTGTCTCAACAGCAGGTATAAATACACTTCATGAAGTGCCTGGGACTGGTGGGTGGATTGGTTTGCTCTCTCTTTCACTCTATTGCATTAAAGGTTGTCCTGAGCTAGTGTGTAGAAGGAAGCCTTGGAGAAGAAGTGAACTAGCTGATAACAAGCTGTAAAGCTACTCAGTGAAGAAAAATGAAAAAAGAGTTAATGTTTGTTTCCCCTCCTCCCTACCCAAATCATAGATGGATATGGGGAAGGGAAGCATGTTATCCGCCATGTACATCACCGAAAAGGATGTAATTTCCACCACTAGTGAACCATCCTGTGCATCTCTGGAGAGGGTAAGATCTGCTGTCTGTGGGAATTGGTGGAAAAGGTTCACCATCCAGAAGGTGCATCCTTTGCCTCTTTCAAATATATCCCCACTACAGTTTGGTCCATAACTCTGGAAAACTTATTAACAGGTTGGTTGGAGCTACAGAAAGAGGTCATGTCAGGTTTGGCAATACAGACTGACACTGTGAATCTCCTACACTGCAGCTGCAAACTGCTAAGCTCAGGAGCAAGGCATCTGCCTATTCTGCAAATCAGAGCTTCCCATAATGTCCTGCCTGTTAGGATTTTTCCTTTCTTTGCCCTTTCTCTAAGGGAATTTTCTCCCATTTGTTGCTTAAGAAATGATAACTATGACACTTAAGAGACAAAAGATGTGGCTGGGAGGAGATGGAGGGGGAAGTGCAGAGATACGTGCAAATACCATGAGATTTTGGCTGGAGGGGGAGGGCCTGGGCTCAGCCCTCACTTGCTGTCTTGCTCTCAGGAGCAGAGGGGAGACAGTCATGGTCTTGGTGCTGGGCTGCTGCTCCAGGGAGAATTCGCTGCTACTGCGGAGTTCTGTCCTGCACTGTTTCTCCTTACTGTGGGTGAGCCTTTGCTTATAAGAGTGGTCACTGAACTGGGACCTTTCCAACACCCAATCTCACTAGAAAGGACCCTCACCATCTACACAGGTACCTCAGGGGAAAACCTGGGACCCCGGCCCCCTCCCCCCTCCAGAGGACGCATCTCCCCAGCTGCTTATGGGAGCCTGGCTGCTATGCCGAGCCCCACTGTTTTTTGTTGCTGCCTGGGCTTTTTGCTACACTGTAATCCAACACCCCATGTGCATCAGGACACCCAGCAGCATGGCTTCCGAGTTTTTGCTACACTTTATTTGCCACCCTAGGTGTGCTTGCCTCTGCTGTACCAGCCTGCTGCTCCAAGGTTCCTGCTACAGTCCATTTCATGACCTGGAGGGNATATATATATATATATATATATATATATATATATATATATTCTAGTAAAGAACTGTTGTTCCTTTTCCTATATCTTTGTCTGAAAGCCCCATAGTCAAAGTTATAATAATTTGGAGGGTAGGGGGTCATATTTTCCATTCCAAGGGAGGTTCACTCCTTCCTTGGCAGGCACCTGTCTTTCAAACCAAGACATTGAGTAATCTATGATCTGAATTTGACAGGAAAACACAGTAGTCAGTTCTCTGTGATAATGTTTCTGCAGTCTGGGAGGTTGGGAGTAGTGAGGAATCTAATCAAAATCTCAAACTGCAGTCATTTTGACAGTAGTCTTTTATCTTCCCTCAGCTAATGAAACAGCTTCAAACTTTGCCAGGTCCTCCTCCTATTTTTCCTTGAGAGTCAGTATCACTTCCATTTTATTTCCACTGAGCTTCAGCCAACAGTCTTTAATTCAGATTTGTAGCACTGCCAAATGTTGGGAGTTGTGTGATGGTTGTACCTGTTTCTGATGAATATGAGAGGTAGAGCTGAATGTCATCATCCTACACTGCAGATCACTTTACATCACAACTTCTTCCAGTAGCACCTGCACAGAGATAATGAATAAAAAATAAGTGATCACAGGGAGCCTCAGAGGTTTCTCTGCAACTGAAACCACCTCAAAAAAGGGAGGATGGCTTCCAGCAACCTTTACAGAGACTTTTGACAAAAACAAGTCAAAGATCCTGTCATGGTTTAGGAATAATATTCCCCAATTTAATGTTCCCAACAGAAACACATCTGACCATGTGCTGCTCAGTCATTTAGCCCCAGACCTCTTGCAGCTAGATGGAGAGGAGAATTGGAGGCACAGAAAGGTAAAGATCATGGGTTGAGATAAAGAACAATTTATTAGAAACAGCAATGAAATAAGAAAACCATCAGTAATAAGAGCAATTCTAATAGCAGAGTGTCCTGGGTTACCATGTGGGGTGTAACAAAATTACGTATTCTACCACCATCTACATTACCTTCTGATGAACTGTTAAGATGGGTGGAGCAGTGTTTATTTTCACCATGACTCAACCATGATAACTCCCTCGGGGGAAGTAGCAGCACCACCCACCCTGAGGGGGTCATCTCTGCTAATGGGCCATCAAGGACTCCCCAGAATGACTCATGGAATTACATCATCCCATTGTGAAATTCCCAATTTTGGGAGGTACCAAACATTCCTGCCTGTGTATAATCTGGGGCTTGGGACACCACAACCACCACTGGACACCCAGAGGACAAGAGCTCTCTATCACCATCACTAGACCTCCAGAGAAGGACCAGGCCTTTTCGTAGGACCACCATTTTGACAAGACCACATCCATCACTCCAACGGGACTGCAACCACCATTCGATCGGACTGCTACCACCACCCTGACCACCAGGGTGTCAGGTTTTACTCTGACTTTGTCAGTTTAAGCCATTGTTTCTGTACTATTGCCTTCATTGTAACTTTCCTATTAAATTGTAACTCTGACTTGAAATCTCTCACAAGGCATTTGTAGGGTTAATTCCTCCCACTGGTTTACCATCAAACCAGCACACAGAGAGTACAAAATGGGCAAAGATTCACATGCAATTGCTTGCCTTGCAGAACTGCGAATCTTGGTGCCACCCAACTGCACAACCTGCACACCCTAACAACACTGGAAAAACCCTACCCTTCTCCATGCCCTCTGAGCATGTCTTGAGGTGGTATTCCAATAACCCCAGGGTCCCTTCTGTGTCCCTCCTAGCTGCTGAAAAAATTAACCCTGTCCTGGCCAGAACCAGGACAAATCTGTATATTTTTGCTAGATCCAGCTACTTCTACCTGGTCAGCAGTGCCAAAGCTATTGAAAGGCTAGAACAGGTACTGACTTTTGGGTGCTACTTTCTAGAGATCAAAAATCAATTACAACAGCTCTATTTCAATGATAATAGCCATTGAACTCTGTTCAGGGGGTCTAAGATTGTCTGGCTTAGTAAACTTGCCTCTCTCTTGCCACTGATATTTTCCCAAGGAAAAATGCTAAGTTTTAACAAGTAGTGGAAGACTACAACAAGTATGTAGAAGATCTGTATAACAGGAATCATGTAGAGTTCTCCAGAGCATAAAAATACATTCAGGATAACACTAAAGGTCCTCTTCTCAGAGGTGTCACCAACAGTGAGGTAAACCAATCCTCTCAAAGCAATGTGGTGCCATCAGAAAAAGTATGTATTTTCTCAAAAAGCTGCCTCAAAGACTGAGCTGAATGTGGGGTTTGGATTTTGAATTTTGCAGCAAGGTTCAAAAGATCAGATGTCAACTGGAACAATTAGTATAGCAACATAGAGGTCTCTGCTGCACAGTCTCTGATACTCCTGTGCTCTGTTTGAGGGTATGGGAAGAAAAGGCAGAGACAGAAATAATAGAAAAGGCCTTCAAGGACTCAGTACAACTTCAAAACAACTAGATTTCATTTCAGAAGTTTTCTTGTGTTAAACGCTATCACTTGATCTAAACCGGTCTCTCATTTTTTAAGTATTTGGTTGTCCTCCTGGATACCTAAGATATTTTATGATTTTTTCCCCCTATGATTTAAACAACAGCAGGTTCTATAAGCTTCACTGTGCCATCTGCCTTAAGTATGCAGTGTGTGCATATCCTTTTCCATTAGGATGAATCAGTCTGCTGAAGTAGAACCTAAAATATGACACACACATGAAACAAAATGACATAAATGTGCAATGACTTTTAGGAATGTTCTCACTAAAAATTGTACAGCCTTCTAAAGGCCCTGAGATGGCGCTAGACTCAAAGACTGCAGACAGGGTATCCTTGCACCACTGTTGGGTGGCATGACCTTACAGAAACCATTTCAAAAATCTAGTAATCTTCCTTTCTTTGCTGCCCATCTAGTTTTTGTACTGGTGAAGGTGACAACACTACATCCTGAATGTCCATCTTTATATCCATTGCTGGACTTAGGCATATACAAGTGTGTGAGATACATTAAGGAGGACCATGGTAAAGTGAAGCAGACAAGGTATTACCAAGAGCTGCAAAAGTAAATAGTTTTTCCAGCAGGACTTCTGAGAGGAAAACCTCTCAGGGTGGAGGCGCGGCCCCCTCTCCACCCTCTCTCTCCAGTTCACCATGCTCTGGGACCAGAAGTAAAGCGAGCAGCTACCAGAAACCTGCCATCTTAGCAACCCCAGCAAAGAACCTACAAAGCAGCTGTGGTGTGAAAGCTCAGCCACCACCAACCTTCAATACCAACCAGCAACCTCATCATTTTGCATTGTTTTACCATTTTTCTGTTGTATAAAAATTAACTGTAAGGGTCCTTGGGAAAAAAACCCTTTTCAATTTAATAAGAAAGGAGGAGATGTGATGTATCTGTATCCCCATTCCTGCCTGCCCTCTCCACGTGGCTTACCCTTTCCCCTGTCCATAGTGCTAACCACTCCCTCAGGTTCTCCCTATTGGTTCTGTTACCCCAACTCCTCCCCTGTACCGCCCCTATGCCCTGAGACCGTTTGCCCATGTGGTCTCTCCACCCCCCTCTTCCCTGGATAAGGGGCTCCAAGCCATGTGCTCGCTCTCTCTGCCTTGGGGATCAGCGAGTCACTAGCCTCTCTCCCTCTGCCCTGAGGACCATGCCATGTGCTGGCCCTCTGCCTTTGGGGGCCAACACATGTGCTGGTCCTAGACTTTTGGGAGTTAGCATGGAATAAAGACCTTCTGCAATCTCCAGGCAAGAGAGTCTTCTCACCTCCTTTACCGCCACCATATTGTTGTGGGCCGACAGCTAACTGAGATAGCTCGGGCTGCCCAGAAAGGCTGTGGGAGGCTCTGCGGCGCTCTCTGGAATGTTGCGGCATGCCATTCCAATACAAGAAATTACGCACAGCAACAGAAAAGCAGCAACTCAAGACGTTTCTGGAGGGGAAAAAAATACAGGAAACTTTGAAGACTCATCATTACACAACTTTGCTTTTCACTTTGCTCTTTTCTCTCTGCTTCTTTCTGGGACCACAGGACTTCCCCTCCAGACTTATTCAGTACATAAAATGCATTCAAATGCAGTAAATTCCTCTCAATCCCATTTACAGATCCCTTAAGTAAGAAACAGGAAAGAATAAGAAGGCTTTTACATGCTTCATGCATATAAGAGGGGAAAAATACAGGCTGTGGCATCATAAAACAAATGGAGGCAGCACACCAGGCCAGGTCACCTGCAGGAGATAAAAGTGTTGCAAGGAGGGATTTCTCTATTATGAATCTATTATTCATCATGTTTTATGAAGGGAGAATTTATATTTGGAGACTGTTTTTATTAACCAATGACAAATTTTAATATAAATGTCAGGTGGTGTCAACACAAGAATAGCTATAGAACCTTTTTAAGTTAAGGCTCCCAAATTTTGACTGTAGATTTGGCAAGTCTTCCCGTTGTCTATCTCTTTGCCTTTCCCTTTCCTTTAATATATACTTAACACTAAAAGTCACTGTGTTATACATGAAGAAAAAGTGTTATGTCGGCACTACAGCAAATACGAAATATGAAATAGCTGTTCACTTCTTAATATTGAAACCAGAGTAAGGCACATGGAAAATCCTGTACTCTTTAAAGCATAGGAAATATACATCGATACCTTTTCTTCTTGTACTTTTGAAGACATTGCTCCTTCAACTACAGGCAGAATTTACAATGGATAATGGAAAATAAATAGAATTCACATTCTTGGTACTCAGTCAATGAAAATTGAATTCTGTGAATATTGCCATGATGCCAAACCATCAGAGGAGCTGGCGAGTAGGAAGAGTGAAGGTGTGATAATTGAAAAAATTGCTACTTGATAAGTCACAGGAGCTAATGCGTTAGCTCAGCATGTGGGGAAGCTGGGACATTCCCAGCTGCTGCAAAAACCTGATGTATGTGATCCCCAGCACCACTAGTTGGGACAAGATGAATCACAAGATACCATGTCACAGTGAGCCAGATGGAGGCGGTTACTTGCCTGATTGATAACTTCTTGGGCTACCAAGGGCTCTTCCAGCAAGTTAATGAGTTTCTACTGCCACTGGAGTGCCTGGGAGCAATGTGTCTGGTGGGTCAGCACTGTACAGGAATTGTTGCCTTTCCGGTGCATGGTCACCCTGCAGAGCAAGTGGCAAGTAAGCAGGGAACAAGAGGGAGTGGGTGACTACAACGCGCACCCAAATAACACTGACTTCCCATGCCTCCCTGATAGGCACTGCTGTTAATGAATTCTCAGGCACACACTGCGTTAATGGGGTGAGCAACATTGAAACATCATTTAGTTACACTCAGTACTTTACAAAGGCTAATTGAAAAGAGGAAGAAGCCCAGGGGTGGGAGGGGGAGAACAAGGCGAGAGAGGGTGTGGAGGGGGAGAACAGCCCTATTTTCAGGTGCTGAATACAAAACCTCTGCAACAGTTGAGTTTACATGCAAGCCCGCACCTCATCAGGGTAAAGATACAATGTAGTGGAGTCAAGTATTTCTCCCCTGTACATAGCATCTAGCCCCATACCCTGCCCAGCCAGCTTTTTCAACTGTGAGCTTTAGCGTATGAACAGCCAATAAGTAAGGACAATAACTGTAGCTCCTGCTGAGAGCTAACTCTGCCTGTCATGCATTTGCTGGGTCCTCATACAGGACAGTGAATAAAGCTTCATTACAGAACAATGGAGTTAGCTGCCAGAGCCTACAGATTTGAATAAACAACAAATAAGCAACATCTGCTCCAGCATATGTGTATGGTAAAAAAAAAGTCACAAAATAAAAGAATTTGTAAATGCCAAAAGCAACACTAAACTGCCAGTGCTACTGTAGAGTGAATTTTTAATTGCACATGCATACTGGCAGGCTGTGGGTATTAGTCTCACATATGTCTGGTTGCTGCCAACCTGGGAGTATAGATGAATTTAATTAAATAAGGATTATCCCTTCTCCCCAGTACAATTACTTATTTATAACAATGATAAAATTGCCTAATAAAAAAAATTGTCATATTTTTAAAATCAGAGCTAGTAAACATTCTGCTTTTCCTGTAAGTCATTCAGGGGTGTTTGAAGGTTTGAGTGTCTTTTAAAATTAAGTCTCGGTATTCTGCCAAGAGAGAGGGGAAAAAAGCCTTATCATAAAGTCTACTGCAGTTAAAGAGCCAGAATCTACATTATGGAGAAATATAAAGAAGACACACAGCAGTCAGCAGGCTTTCATGCGGAATGTAGAAAATTAAGCAATTGGACTAAACTGAGGCCAGGCTACAAAGCCAAGGAATAATACCACTGGGACAAGTACTTCTAAAAGTCACCCATCTCTAATATGCTTCATCTAGGCAAAGCAGTTTGTTCCTGTCTATCTCTATTTCTTCTCATTTGGGGCACTTCACACTTTCACTCAGGTAAGCTCTCATTTTAGCAGGGTCATATCAGGCTCTCACATCATCATTACTCACACCCTTTCCAAGAGAGCCCACAGCCAAATGAGGGTGGACCCTTATGGTATCAGGTACTGCATGAGACTTGAAAAACAGACAGCCTGGGCCCTAGGGGATTTGGAGGCCAAATATAAATTCAGGCTTGCGGGAGCTGAGATTTTCTTTTTGTAGGCTCCTTATGGACTCTATTTCCCACTTGCTCCTATTTTGAGGATCCTTCTTATGGACCTGAGCCACATCCTGCTGAATTTAATAGGAATCTTCTTAAAAGCTAGGTATTATTCACTAACAATATTTCATTCACAACTGAAAATTTGTAGACTATTTCCAGGATGCACAGCAAGTTGAAGTCACAGAAAGACTTCTTTGAGTATGGAGAAATATGCCATTTAATAGCAGTGAGAAAAAGACAAAGAATATTTAAAAAGCCTGTTAAAAAAAGCTGGAAATATACACTTTAAATTTAGGCCAAACATCAAAGACTCTAAAACAACAGAGAAAGAGAGAGAGAGAAAAATGGTGTTTTAAAAAAAGTCTAAATAGTAATATGGTTCTACAAAGGCATAAATCTTACATAAGTTCAGTTTACTCATATAACTTCGGTTGATCACTTAACTGGATGACAGTCCTACCTGAATTAAAAAGAAATAATTGCTGTCTGTGTTTTCTGTCGTGAAATTACTACCAAACACGTGTTTATTCATATGTCTCCAAAGAGTATTCCAGATATACTGTTATTTTTTCCTCCTTATCTTGTGATTACTATACCTATACTACCCGTTGAATCCTGTAATTAAATAGCACAGTCATTTTTTTAGAGATGGACAAAGAATGGAAAAAAGCATTTGTGTGGGTAATATTACATTTTGAATTTTTTTTATCCGCTGGGTATGTCCATGTTCTCTTTTTAATTTATCACTGAAGGTTTATCCAAATGGTGTTTTTCATTGCACCAGTCTGGGGAATTGCTATTATTTTTGTAGATACTTCTATGAGCAAGACTACTGCTATGGGTTCACATCTCTGTTCATGAACATCAAGACATTCATCAGAAAACAAAACCAAAGTAACCTCATGTAACTCAGGTGACAAATCTGAATAGCAACGAGGACTTGACATTAAGCCCAAAGGTTGCTGAAACCACATGCTGAAAAACTGGACACATACTAAAAGACAAAAGATGTGGCAAGAGCAACTGAATGGCATAGATATGCAATCCTACTGTATACAGATAAACATCACACCACCACAAACAACCCCTCAGGAAAACAGCAAATATGTTTACAGGTAATTTGAAAGCACAAATAAATACTTCAGAACTGAATAATTCATTATTCTCTTCCATCACCTTTACCAAGCTCTAGCATTAATCAAGAAAACCCCACACATTTTGATATAAACACTAGCCCCGCTGAAGTCAGTAGGACACTGACTTCAACAGTCTCATGATTTCAGTCCTCCAAATACAGCTGTCACTCTAGCCAATGGCACCTGTGAATGCCCAGCACCAGTGGATACCTGAATTTTTTTTAGATACTGTTGTGGATTTGGCATTTCCCATGAATCTTCTCGCATTTGTTACCTGAAAAAGAGGACTGTGCAAAGAAAGGTCAGCTGAAGCTGGAGCTGGTGAATGGGGGGAGGGAGGGATGTGGGGAATGAATGATGGGCAATTAAAATACAAAAGAACAGTCCAATGACCCTTGCATTCCACTGAAAAGCTTCCAGGGAGGGAAGGCTGGGTTGGGCACTGGCTTGCTGAGGGGGGAAGCGGTGTGGTTTTGGCAGTTTCTTAGCTGGGGGTGGTTCAGTCTTTGCCTGGCTTGGAGGGGAGACGGTTGTGGTCACAACTACATCAAAGAGGAAATTGCTTGATGGGCAGGAAAAGGCTGTTACTGGGTTTTTCTGGGGTTTTTTGTTGTTGCTGTTGTTTGCCTGCCTTGTTTATATGTAGACATGTAGACATATGTATGTAGATATATATATATATTCTAGTAAAGAGCTAGTAAAGAACTCCTTTTCTCATATCTTTGCCTGAAAGCACCATAATTTCAAAGTTATAATAATATGGAGGAGGGGATCATCTTTTCCATTCCAGGAAGGTTCCCGCCTTCCTTGGCAGACACCTGTCTTTTAAACTAGGACAGATACCTGTGTAGGAACTTGGGTTGCTATATTATTTGTACAGGCTCCACAAAAGTAATATAATGTAGCCCACCTTTGTCCCTTGGTACTTATTAGTTCTTTCACATTAAATTTATATCCCATTTTAAAAAACCTAAAACCTACCAGTCCTTCTCTAAACATTGAATAGGAAGGGTCTCTAGAAAGTAATGACAAGTACTTCCCAATCTAGAGACTGAACAGCCATTTCCCCAATACCACCATCCCTGACAGCAAATGCTTCTCAGGTTCTGAACTCAGAGTACCCCAAATGATCGTGTAAGATCTGGTCCAACAGCATTGCCTTTAATCCTTCCATAGGCTCCTCAAATAACTTATTTTCTAACATATGATTTGCTGCTATGTCAGTTCACGTGGTGATAGTCTATCTGATATAGTAGATGCAGATGATGGGGTAGAGGCCATGCTGCCACCAGAGAGTTCTGGTTGAATGGTCCTGTTTGAATTGCATACAGAATAGCTGCAGAGCTACTATCTTCAGTCTCCTATACTTACCTCATAAGGATCTGAGAGTTGGTGTATAAAGCATTGTTATAAATAAGTATACATAATTTAAAAGTAAAACAAGTATA